>CAUYON010117463.1:0-37990 GCA_963573935.1 Arctocebus calabarensis
AACCTTCCCACTACCACACATCCAGGGTACCACTTTAGAAAGTCCTCGGATGATTAGCCCAGCCTAGGAGGTCCCAATCAATTGTCCTAGCCAGCACCAATCTCAAATGGAAGAGTTAAAAAAGTCTCTTGCAACTAGATAGCAGGGATCCGCTGGAAGCTCTTGTATAATTCACTTCAATGCTCTGTGAGCTCAGGAGGGCATCCCCCCAGCAAGCAAATTAGTCTGGGAAGGTTAAAGCCCTCCTTCCCAACCTTGCCCCTCTGTCACACCCGGTCGATGGTAACAGTTGTGATCTAGTTTCCTCCAATGAGCAGATGCTCCAGAGGTTTGCGCCTGCCTGTGTCACAGTGAGGTTTGTGGCTCCACAACCAGTCCGCTACTCCCTGTCACTGTTTGGCAGGGGGAGGTGAGGCCTGACAACCTGGGTACTTAACAGGGGCTGGGGCGACTCACTCAGTTCCAGCCCTGTTCCTGATTGATGTTGCTGCTGGAACAGAACAAGTTCACAGAATTTATTTCTGTCAAGGCTATTTTCCCTAATCAGACTGGGGCTGCAAATGGGTTTTACTCAGTCTGTGAGTTCCAGCCCTTTGTCTCAGCTTTCATTCCCTGAGGGCCAGGTTAAGCAAAGTAGCTCCTCTGCAAGCGAGTATTCTAATCCCTGCTGTGTCTAGCCAGTACCACCTCAGGCAAATCCTTCACGTGCCTTGGTTGCCCGTCCATTCTGCCAGCACCGGAGAAGCCTCTCGCTTCCCCTGGCTGCCCAGAAAACTGAGACTGTCTCCTCAAAACATCCCCAGGAGTTCAGCTCTCCAGCTATTATTCCTGGAGCTGGTCACATCTCGTGCCTCAGGAGACCTTCCCACCAGCCAGGTCTCCCCTCAGCTCACTCCCCTCTCACCGCTTCTGAGCTGGAAAAACAGCACAGTTCAGCAATAGTCCGCACCCTGTCCACACCTCTGAAGAAAATCTCCAAGAATATAGACTTTGTGGGGAACCGGCCTCCAGACCTCAGGGTGAGAGTGGAGGGGAACACCAGGAACACCAACTTGCAGGTAGGGAGTATATACAGTTTTATGCCTGGCTGGATAGTGCCGTGGCACCCTAGTAGGGGAAGGAGGTCTGGTTTTTAGAGGGTCTCTCCCGTGGGGTAGAGTGGGAGGACATCTGAACTCTGCTCGCTTGTTTGTATGGAGGTATGGAGTATACTGCGAACCTCTCTAGGAGTAGGGGACTCCTGTCTGCTTGGTGATGTGCTCTGTACTTTTTTGTTTGTGTCCTCGGGGTCTCAGGTCACCCCAGCAGGGTTGATATGCACTCTTCGACCTTTCCTTTTGGCTCAGATCCAAACCATCGGCTTTCTTGCTGAGTTTCTGTCCTTTAACTCTCCTTCTAGACAGGAACCTCTGTGGAAAGCTGGCTACAGATTGCCATCTTGGCTCCTCCCCTATTCTCTTGAGATTTTTTTAATGTATTTTCTTCTCCTCACCTTGGATTTGCTTTGGTCTTCTTTTTCTAGTTCCTTGAGATGTAGCATTATGTTGTCCATTTTTGATTTTTCTATCTTTTTGATGTAGCCATTGAAAGTACGACCTTTCCCATTGGGACTGTTTTTTGCTATATCCCAGAGATTTTTAAAGCTTTTATCCCCTTTGTCATTAAATTCATGGAATATTTTGATTTCCATTGTATATCATTGCTAGCCCAAGGACCTTATAGTAGTAGATAATTGAATTTCCATAATTTTGTGCAGATTTAAGTGTTTCTCTTGAGATTGACTTCTAATTTTATTCCACTGTGATCTGAGAAGATACATAATATATCATATTTTTTTAATTGCTGATATTTGTTTTTTAGCCTAAGGTATGATTAGTCTTTAAAAATATCCTATGTCTGACAAGGAGAATGTATGATGTATGTATATTCAGTCATTTTAGGGTAGAATATTCTGTACATTTCTGTTAGGTACATTTTTTTCAGAGTCCTTTTAAGTCCAGTGTTTCTTTATTTGTTCTCTGTTTAGATGATCTTTCCAGTTCTATCACTAGGGTTTTGAATTCCTCAACAATAAAGATTCTACTGCTTATTTCTTTGTTTACATCTGGTAGACGTTGCTTTATGAATCTAGGAGCTCCTGTGTTAGATGCATATATATTAAGGATTGTTACATTTGCTCGTTGAATTGTTCCTTTTACTGTTATATCTTGACCATATTTTTCTTTTTTTCCATTCTGATTTAAAGGCTATTTTATCTGATATTAGAATCACTACATATGTTTGCTTTGGGTTCCATTTGCATAGAATTTATTTCTTAATTCTTTTGCCTTGAGCCTGTGTGAGTCCTTGAGGGTTAGATGTGTTTTTTTTTGAGACAGTAAATACTTGGGTTGTGTTTTTCATCCATTCAGCCAGTCTATGCTTTTTAAGTTGGGCATATATATTCAGCTTTAGTATTGATATGTGGGATGCTGTTCTGTTCATCATGTTGGATGATACCCTGTTGTTTCATTTTCCTCGTGCGTAGTTCATTTTATAAGAGCTTTGAGCTTTACGTTTTGTGTGTTTTTACAGTGGTGGGTATCTACTATGCTGTTCAATGTATAATGTACTTTTGAGCATTTACTTTTTTTTTTTTTTTTTGCAGTTTTTCACCAGAGCTGGGTTTGAACCCACCACCTCCAGTATATGGGGCTGGTGCCCTACTCCTTTGAGCCACAGGCACTGCCCCTTTTGAGCATTTTCTATAGGACAGGTTTAGTAGTGACAAATTCCCTTATTGTTTGCTTCCTTTGAAATATCTTTATTTCTCCATTATTTATGAACCTTATTTTTTCAGGATACTAAATTCTTAACTGAGAATTATTCTGCTTAAGGACACTAAAAATTGGGTCCCAATTCATTTTGGATTATAAGGTCTCCTCTGAGAACTCTTCCTTTATCATCATGGATTTTCCTTTGTACATTAGTGGTTGCTTTCATCTTACATCTTGTAGAATTTTCTCCTTCATTTTAACTTCGGTCAGGTTGATGATGCTGATGTATCTTGGAAAAGTCCTATTTTATGTGAATCTTCCTGATGTTTGATAACCACCTTGTATCTAAATAGATAGCTGAATATTTGGTGATACCAGGGAAGTTCTCATCAATAGTTTCTTGAATAGGTTTTTTATGCTTTTTTCTTTTTCTCCTTCTCTCTTCAGTGATACCTATAATTTATATAACAGGTCACTTCATGTAGTTCTATATTCCTCAGAGTGGTTGTTTATTCTTCCTTATTATTTTTCTGTATCCTTCACAGACTGGATTAATTCAAAAGCCTTATATTCAAGCTCTGAGATTTTTTCTTATTTTTGGTCTAGCTTGTTGCTTAAGCTTTCTGCTACATTTTGTAATTCCCCAAATGATGCTTTCAATATTATAAGATCTGTTATAGCCTTTCTTACATTGTCTGTCTCTTTAGTGAGTTTTTATTCATGTTCTGAAATATAGTTTTTGCTTCTTTGTATTCTTTTTCAACTTTCTCGTCAATCCCATTTATTTTACTTGCCATCCATATTCTGAATTCCATTTCTGACATTTCAACAATTTCCTTTTGGTTACAGTCCATTACTGTGGGTCTATCTTGATCCTTTGGGGATGTCTAACCAGTTTATTTTTCATGTTGCCAGAATTCTTTTGTTTCTTCTCATTTGAAACCTCTTCTTCCAGCTCAAGTCAGATAGGTTTGTAGTTCCCCTGTTCTCCTTTGCTGAGGAACTCTCCTAGCTAGTGAGAAAGAGAGGTCCCCGATAACATTTCTCTGTCCTACCCTGGAGGACTGACCTGGCAGTAGAGGGGTGGATATACTGAGAGCCTTTGATGTAGCTACTTTCCTGCATTATCTCCCTTCCCTTGTGGTTATCATGGTCTGAGTTAGTGCTGTGGGATATTCTTATGCAGTGGTAGATTGTTTCTAGCTGCTATTGGGAGCTCTGGCAGGGAGCTGGGCAAGTTCCTCTCCATGGAAGTGGGTGGTATAGGATTTTCTTTGCTTAGGCCTTGCTGTGGTGATGGCAGTGATGGCTGGGCGAAGCTATCTGAGAGGTGACACTGGATATCAGTACTGTGGCGTTTACTGTGCTTAGTTCTAGGAAAGTAGTGGCATGTAGAGGGGACAGCCTCTGTTGAGCAGGTCTCTAACAATGTACCAGGGGCAGTGTCATGGCAGCCACCAACCAAAAGTCATGGTTGGGATCACCAAAATACATGGTGTATTGCTCCATTGGATATACCCCTGGAGCCAGTGCCCTGTGCTAATATATTCTGCACATCACTGACTACACTCAAATGATAGGTATTGTCAACTGTGTGTTTCTTCCACTGAGAAGTCAGGAACTGTGGCTTTTTCAGTATGTGGGGCCACTGGGGCATGTGGGGGATGGGGCCACAATGGCAGGTAGATTGTAGGACTTTGGCCAGCTCTGGGTAGATCAATGGCAATGGCAGATGCTGGTGGCCACTTGCTCTGCATGGATCCTTGGGAGGCAGCTGCTGTGCCTGAGAGGACCCACTCTCTTTGCTCCCTCCCTGGCCTGGCAGGGGCAATGGGAAGCAGCTGCACTGGAGCCCATCCATCTTCAGACAGGCACTCTGGGGCTGCGAGGGTGTGGCATCTGCCACAGCAAACTGCAATCAGAAACTTAACTGGCAGCACCCCACTGTGCCCACTCTCTAGTCCAAAGCTGCCATACAGTCTGCAAGCAGCTCCCTGATCAGTCAAGAAGCCTGCTCTGGTGGGGAAACCCCCCACATCTTGAGTTATACTATCTCTGGGTTAGTGCAGATATCCAGGGGTTTCTCCGCCAGATACCTACTGATCTTAGATATTTCCTCCAGATACCTATTGGTCTTGCCAAATAGATCATCTTGTTTCTCCATTTGCTTCTCTGATGATTCACAATGCTTTTTTTTCTGAGACAGCCCATCTGTGGGTGAACTTTTACCCACAACCTTAATCCTCTCCTCCAGAGTGGTGAGTGCTGGCTGCTTCTCATCTGCCTTCTTGGCCCCCTCCCATCAATTGGGTTTTAAGAATTGCAATTCAGACTGGAACCTTTCCTCCTAAAGTTCCTCATCAGTTTCACAATAAAGGTTAAGGGCATCCTCATTGTGCCCTGGCCTGGCATTATGCCCCCTTCCTGCCTTACTTGTTATCATTTTATTCTTTGTATGCTAACTGACCACTGAACTGCTTATTATTCCCCAAAGAGCTATTCAGGTTTTTATCCAGGATTTTCACATCAGGGTCTTCTCTCTCTTCCGCCTTCATTCCTTGGTGAAGCTCTGCTCATCCTTCAGGACTCTTGCAAGTTTGTCTCATCCTCTGTGGCTTTTTCTGGCCTCCACTGGACTGGCTTTAGAATCACTGATACCCCTGGAGCCAGGGCCCTGTGCTGATAGATTCTGCATATGACCGACCACACTCCAGTGATAGTAGTTGTCAACTTGTGTGTTTCTTCTGCTGAGAAGTCAGGAACTGTGGCTTTTTCAGTTACATATAAAACTAGCAGTTCGTACTATTACCTGACAAATGAAGTCAAATTGTGGAGCTATTATACCATTAGTAATTGCAAAAACAAGGATTCAAAACCCAGTTCTTGTACACCACATGGCCCAGCAATCCTTTTTCTGGCTACATAGTCAAAGTAGATGAGAGCACCATCTCCTAAAGATACCTGGATTCTCATGTCCACTGCAGCATTTTTTACAATAATAGCTAGGGTATGGAAACAACTCAGTGTTGACTGATGGATGAATGGATAAAGAATATGTGGTGTATATGAGAGATTCCACTTTAAAGCAGAAGGGCCTGTCATTGCTATAACAGGGATGAAACAGAAGGACACTACGCTAAGTTAAAGAAGCTAGAAAAGAAAAATATTGCATGGTCTTGCTTATTTGTGGAATCTTTTTATTAAAGTCACATATACAGAGATAGAGAATAAAACTATAGTTACCAGGAGTGGGGCTGAGGGTGCGACAGGGCGGGTTAGGGGGCGAAATGGAAAGATGAAGATCAGAGGATGTGAAGTAGCAGATGCCAGATACCAAGAATGAACTGAGCATATGGCATGAAGACAGGAGTTCACAAAACTATATTGTTTGGGGAATTTTGTTAAGTAATTTGATTTTAGTTACTCTTGTCACAAGAAAAGGAACTATATGAGGTGGTTGATATGTTAAATCTTTCATTTTACTAGCCCTACAGTAATCATTTTATTATGTACAGTTATGTCATAATATCCTATCATAAATCTCACATATTCGAGTAAAATTTAGTTTTGTTAAAAAAAAAAAAAAAAAAAACTCTTTGAACCTCAAGCACAGCACTGTGGTATGTATGCCAAGCTCTGGTGTCTTCGGTTAAGCTGCACTGTGTGCCAAAGTGTGAGTGACCGAGGGGTAAGTTCTCCCACCAATGGTTGTCCTCTACCTCTGTGGGCTTTTAGGATAATAGTTTGAATATTTAAAGCAGATGGTGTATGCCTCTAAAACCCTACTGAATGATTTATATGAAAATTTTAGCTATTCTCAATGGCCTGTCTTAACTAGGGATAAGCTCTTTAAAATAAAATCAGTTTTGACATGAATTTTCTTAAAATCTATGTGAGCAGAAACAAATGAAGCCCCTCCAGCAACCCTAATAAGCTGAGCAAGTGGAAACTTGCCCAGGTGAATTAGAAAGGATGCTGTTGACTGTGTTTTTTGGAAGTGAAATAATGGGCCATGACACAATCTGTCTCAAAACTTTTGTAGTGACCTGTGCATTATATTATTTGTGTAAATTATTTTAAAATGTTTTCTCATATTACTCTATTATTTAAAAAATAGTTTCTAAATATTCAGTGATTTTTTTCCTTTGTTCTATAAGTCCTCATCCCCTAGGACATATTACAAATTGATTGGTTATAATATTAGTATTTATGTTTAATATTTATTTTAAAAGTTAGTTTTGAATATGAGAAAATGTATTAGATTCTAATAAATTTCTTACCCTGACATCAATGTATCTTTTGCATTAAATAAAATCCAAGCCCCAAGCCTGCATTTGAAAATGCCAACTCTTAGCATGTGTGTGTGTATATATATATATATATATATATATATTTTTTTTTTTTTTTTTTTTTTTTTGGCCGGGGCTGGATTTGAACCCACCACCCCGGCATATGGGGCCGGCGTCCTACTCCTTTGAGCCACAGGTGCCGCCCTCTTACTTTTTATATTAAAATGAATTGTCTGTACTTGTATGAATAGTCTGCCCCTCCATCTCTGTGAGTTCCACATCCACGGATTCAACCAACCTTGGGTTGAAAATCTTCAAATTAAAAAAATAAGTTTTTGCTGGACATAGACATGTTTTTCCTGTGTCATTATCCCCTGAATAATACAGTATAACAACTATTTATATAACATTTGCACTGCATTTGATGTTATAAAGTGCTCTAGAGATGATTTAAAGTATTCAAGAGGCTGTGCAGAGATTCAGTGCACACACTGTACCGTTTTATACAAGGGACTTGACATCTGTGGGTTTTGGTGTGCAGGGCTTCCTGGAACCCATTCCCCTTGGAGACTGAGGATGACTGGAAGTCACACGAAGAGCATGAAAGTTGCAATATTTGGTAGCACTGCACCTTTTGGTGTAACATCAGGACTTGAACTGTACAGTTAGTTAGACTATACGGTCTGAGGTGCTGGAAAGCCCGTGAAGCATATTGAAATTCTGTGAAATAATTACTGCATGATTGCCTTGTCACTTTTAGTCAAGGAACACTGAAAAAATGAGTAGCCTTGTTAATCATCAAAAACATCCGAATGCTCTATAAGGATCAGGCAATTGGGGGCAGGTAGATAGAGTCTATTGGCTAAGATAATGAAACAAATTAAATCAAAACCCAGCAGGGAAAGTAGTGCAGCCTGAATCCTGGGGTCTGTTCCTGCATCTCCATGGCATAAGCTTCTCAGAAAACAGATCTAAAATTCAGTGTGTACCTGGGTGGAGGTGGAACACATTCTTCTTAGTAAAGTCTCACAGGAATGGAAAAGCAAGTATCCAATGTACTCAATACTAATATGAAGCCAATAGGTGAACTAATACATCCACATAAGAGAAAAAACTCAATTCCATTTAGGTTTGGGGAGAGGGAGAGGGGAGGGTGGAAGTGGGAGGAAGGGGAGGCGGGGGGAGGGGAAAGGGGGAGGGGGAAGGAGTGGTGCGCTCTCACCTAATGGGCACAATGGAAGAGTATCCAGCACACCTCCTGGGTGCAGGACACAACTACAACAGTGACTTTACCTAAGAAATGCAAACATTGTAACATTCTTTGATTTAATTGTCTGTATCCTAATAATAATCCGAAATAAAAAAATAAAATTTAGTGTGTATGTGTTGATAGTAATATATAAATAGAAATTATTTCACTATTCTTTAAGCCAAATGATGTGTGATAGATCCTAAACTTTTGTGCAAATAGTTGAATTTTTCTTTATTAATCTCATGGATGCTTTATGGAATCATTATGATAAAGTATATCATGTCCACAGTCATCACTTGCATTTATAAACAAGAATTTGTGTGTGTAAGAATACAAATGAAACATACTAGGCAAGTTACTATTTTAATGTAACAGAAGAACAGGTTGTAAATGATAAAATGTGACTTCTCACTTTTACGTATAAGAAAATAGATTTTAATAACATTATTGAACTGATAACATGATTGAAATGAATTTATTTTCACTAAATTGATCCCCATTTACTATTTATATAGTCAGGTAGACCAACCATATTTTTCTAAATATGTATTTGAAATTACCCATCAATAGCACGTGGAGTGTTCAGTCTGGGGTTTTGTGAGGAGAAGAGAGAAGGCGATTGTACAGATTAGGAAAGGGCTATGAAATAAGAAAGAATACAAGAGATACAGCAGATGCGGAAGGAAAAGGAGCAGTATCGGCTTCAGTGACAACTTACATGCTGAATTATGCTGATTTCTCTGTGTTCTGTGTTGCTCATTAAGCAGAACCTGCTGATGTTCCTACAAGCCACGAACCAGCGGCATACTGGTTTCCACCACAACGCCTGCCTCCGAACTGCTGCATTAAAAGCTATTGTAGCAGAGAATGGCAGCGTGTGGCCCACTGACGATAGTGCCTCTTCTAAATATATTCACGAATGCCTCCTAAATGTTTGCTTGCATGTTTTATTTAGAAATGACATGGATAAATATTTGAAAGAGCATCGCTAATGAAAAAGAAAAAGTGAACCATAAAACATCTCTAATGACTGGTTTAAAATCTGCACCTTTCAAATAGAGCTGACTAAAAGGAGGAAAATGGAAGAACAGCAGGTGAATCCTTGGTGCTGTGTGCTTGCGCATGTATAGAGCTGTCTATGTGAAGCAAATCATATTTGCAAAATAAGACCCACATCTGCTGAATAGAAAAGAGCTGTATTCAACAAACACATCTGCCGGAAAATTCGGGGGTTGTAATTTAGGTTTTATAGTCCGAGAATGACTAGATTGCTTTTAAAACCACTACTTCTCCATGTTTTTATCCCATTCTTTGATCAAGTATGTTAGCCAAGGAAGAAAATGGTCATTTCTTTTGAAAGCAGGGGAGGAAAAAAAAAGAGATTTGTGTTAAAAAGCAGTCATCACGACGTTCATAAAAGTTTCCCAGTATTTATCAACATGCTTGGTTTGCAGCTGTAATTTTCTTAATCAGATTTGTGTCTCCCGTCACACCGCAGCTTCCAGACTGGAGGTGGCAGAATTATTCCAAGCTATGGGCAGGCCAGTCAAATGTACATATGGCCGTGTAATTGCCAGAAAATGTCCTGGTGTCAGATGGGGCCATGGCTGATAGTAAAAACAATCCTGTTAGTGCTTCTGCAGCATATGAGTAGACAGCTCCATTTTATTAGTGAAATTACCCTGGCCATGGATGACTAGCTGTCCTGGTCATTTGCAGGCCGATTGTGAAGCCATTGATGGGGTCACTGGGCAGCCCAATCCAATTCAGTCATTAAGACAACTGGAGGAACCAGACTGTAAAATGGTTGGTCTGGTTATTTCTTAATGATGTGATTGCATCGACACAGAGAGATCCAATTAATTGCCAAGCAATTGGTGACTATGGTGGGCTCGCTGATAAACTCAGCTGTGAGTGAGGAGCTTGACTAGACAGCTTCCTGATCAGTTGTACAATATGCTATGACCAACCTGGGGAGAACCGATTTAATCTTCATGGTTTCATTGAGCTTGTAGATGAATCTCATATCTTAAGTGTGTGTATTTGTTTGTTTTTCTCAATTGCAATAAACTTGTGAGATATCAGTAATGTATTGTGCTATTTTAAGATGTGGTTATTTGACCTTGCCTGAATAGTTTCATTAGAAAATTCTGTAGGTTGTTGTAGAGATCTATGGGGCAATTCTAGATAGCTTCTAGAATAGGAAGGGAAAAGTAAGCTTGGATGAAAATTTTGTATTTACAAGGGAGGAAGGAAAAATATTTTTCCTTTATTCTTCCATGCCTAATCTGATAAGATACCACAGTCATGACATAAAGATACCCGATATTCTTCTGCTTTGCTGAGTGAACTGTGAAAAGAGCTTGGCACGAGTGTAGCCATGGATAATGAAGCAAATGATTGCAATAATACATTAAGCTGCAAATATGGACCCAGTGGTGCTTCAGCTCTTCCGTCACCCATCAAGAGAAGCTGCCCATGGCAATTTTCCTTTGAAGGAAAGACTTAGTTACTCACATAAGCTCTTCTTGCCCAGGGCTTCTGTGTGGACTTAATTTCGCTATACCCACCAGTCAATCATGCCTGAAATAGACACTCAATAAATGTTTGTTGAATAAGTGGTGAATAGTGCTCTTAAGAGAAATTTCTCTCTGAATAGTTGATGCCAAATAAATATAAGGAGGTAGGTAGGTAATTTTCAGCTTTGCTTGTTTTAGGAGAGGAATAAATTTATGCGTCAGAAATGACTTGTGGGGTGAATTGGACCAATTGTGGTTTCCTAACAGTGGTCCATGGACAGTGGCCAATCTTTGAAAATGTTTTCACCTGGGCAAAGGAAAATGAGAAAACATAAAAATGGTGATTTTTGAGAGATTAAAGAAGTGCAGAAGTTCTTTGTCAGGAGCCACACAGAAGGTGGAATCCCTTTCTCTTAAATTCAGAAGGACCCTGTGATCGTTGTGCCAGTTTAAACCTAGACTTTAGGTAGATTAGAAGCTTCTGCCTTCTGTGTTGAAATCTTGCTCTTGGAACATTCCCTTTTGGAATGTAGACACCATACTATGCAAATCTTAAGCCACATGGAGAGGCCAAAGATAGACATTCTGGTCAAAGGCCAAAGCTGAGCTTCTAGCCAACTGCCAGCTGACTTGCAACTAGACCCAAGCTGAGCTCAGTCAACCCATATACATAATGATAGAGAAAAGAAAATGGTTGTTTCAAGTCACTGAATTTTGAGTTGTCTTATTCCTAGCAATAGATACCTACAATTATGGTAAGTGGTGAATTAATTGCCTTAAAAATAGTAGAACTTTTCCTTTGGATGAATGTTTCTTGCAAGTGATTTTCTTCTTTAGAAACTACTTTTAGTTTTTTCTTTAGGAACTATTTTTCAAAAGCTACCATCTTCCTCACAGATGTAACCTTTATTGTGGCAGTCATTGGAGTTACAAGAAAACTTTTCCAACTTCCAACATAAGAAGAAAAACAGTAGTAGTATTTCAGAAAGTGTCAGTTGGCCTCAGACTCATTTTTCAGAATAAGGATTTCTATGATTTATGCCAATTGAAAAGGAGACTTTGGGTCTTTTCATTAATATTAAGGGTGGTTATTGTATTGAGGTTATACATTAGATAAGAGGGTTATTAAATACCTCAGATATCTTTTCCTGTGGCACGTCTATTAAAGAAACTAAATATTCTGTACAATCATAGCCTTCATGGTAAATAAGATGAAAGTTGCCAGAAGATTTTTCAAAACTCACCTTAAAAACTGGTCAGGTATGTGTGGTAGTATCATCAGCTGCAATGGAGGAGGAAAAAAATGCTATGTTTGTGTATATACCTCTAAGAGAAGAATAATATTATTCTTCTGTTCATTGTCTTTCCCGTTTTTTCCTTATAAAGATGTAGTTGTTGGTGGTGGGCTGTCTCTAGGATTAGTAAATAAAATCAATCATCCTAGAAAGTGATTATCACATAATAAACCCTTAATACCAGACTGACTTTTGCATGTATTGACTACCTTCCATTCTGATTGGCTGCCAAGGCTATGCTAACATTTGCATAAAGTGACTTTGAACTGTGCATCTTCACAGGAGTAGAGCAAGTTCATCTGCCTGAAAACTAACAAGAATTGCTGAGCCCAGGATGTGCGGCTTTGGGGGCCTTTTTAGAGGGATTTCAGTTGGGCGGTCCATCTCAATTATCACATTAATGCCAGGCTAGAATAATGGCCTTGGGGCATCCGTGTGTCACCAGAGTGGGTCCAGAAGCACCATCTTTCAGTTAGGAGGAATAAGTTCTGGAGGCCTATTGTACACATGATGACAATAGTCAGTAATAATGTATTGTACACCTGAACATTGCCAGGAGAGTAAAGTTTAAGTGTTCTAATCAAAAAAATGGTAAGGTTGTGAAGTGGTGAATATGTTAATTAGCTTGATATAATCATTTAACAATGTGTGTGTGTGCACATAAACATCACATTGCATATCATGAATGTATCCATTTTTCATTTGTCAGTTAAAAAATAAAATCCAGACAACATTTAGGTCAGGACAAGTGGGATCATTCCCATTGTCTTGGTTTCCTTTTGGTTATAAGTGTTTACAATCTATATTAAAGTCAAAGGAATTTGGATGGCCAGATTTAAACTTCACTCACTTATATGTCAGGAGCACCACTTTCTCCCCTCAAAAATCATCAAATTCCAGGGACGGCGCCTGTGGCTCATCGAGTAGGGCGCTGGCCCCATATACTGAAGGTGGCGGGCTCAAACCCGGCCTCAAACTGCAGAACAGAAAAATAGCCGGGCGTTGTGGCGGGCACCTATAGTCCCAGCTACTCCGGAGGCTGAGGCAAGAGAACCGGCTAAACCCAGGAGCTGGAGGTTGCTGTGAGCTGAGTGATGCCACGGCACTCTACTGAGGGTGATAAAGTGAGACTCTATGAAAAAGAAAATAATCATCAAATTCCATTCTACTTCCATTCAAAGGTACAAGGTAACACATATGCTGACATTTACTCTTGAGGGGAAGAAAATTAGATTCCTGCCAATTTAAAGCCATGAACAAATGTCAGAATTAAAATCAGTTTGTTGGATGAGTTTGCAATGCCACATGCAAAAGCTAAAATATTTTCACAGTGGTGGTTACTGTCCTGTGCCCATTGTTACATGGGGTCCCATTGGGTTCATTGAGTACATTCCAAAGGGTATCTAAAATACCCTTTGTGGGTTCTGGTTTTCTTGATTATATTTTAAGCTGTTGAGCATTAGTAGTAATATATGACCTATATTCAGGATTTTCTGTGTATGCTTTTGTTGTAAGGTGGTTAGCTTATAGTAGGTACTTAATTGTCTATTGAATAAATAGGGAAGTTGAATGACCAGATCATAGATTTAATCTCAGGACATACTTTAAGTTCAGAAATACCTCGATAAGCTGCAATCTTCTGTGATTTATAAATACCATAATTTCTTTTAGAGAAGAATCAGCTTTATTTTAAGAAGTTGACATTTCACCACCTATTATTCGAAAGCAATTCTTTTCAATTATTTTTAATGGTTATTTAATTTGAAAAAATTCCTTGTGAGCCCATGTCAGTATTTGAGTGGAAGAGATTGTTCTGGTTCTGGTGTTTGTCTGATTATTATAAAGAAAAATAACAGCTGAAATTGAACAAAACATCAGAGTGGAAACATATTTAAAGGGAAAAGGATATTACTTTTCCTCGGAAGCATTCCTAGAGTTTAGCCTGTGCTAATTAAAGATATTTCTTAGCAGTGTCCTCCCATCCTATACTTCTCTCCTCTCCCCAAAATCCACTGCAGCTACTTGTCACAAACACAGATGATTCTGTCTACACTTCTCTCCTCTCCCCCAAATCCACTGCAGCTACTTGTCACAAACACAGACGATTCTGTGATTCTGTATTGTCTTATTAGTTCACGTTTCAATTAGCTCCTAGCAACAAGCTAAGTAGAATCATTTGCCACAAACATGGATTTACAAGCAGAATAAAACAAACAAACAAAAAACCCCAGAGCAAAACAAAACACAACATCATTCAGACAGGCTGTAGAAATCACAATTTATAGTTACTGATAACTATAAGCTCCTTGCCCCACCCAACCCCTGTGACCACAAAACTGTCCTAAAGATTCCCAGGTGTACTCAGTTGGTTTCTCTTTCCAAAGGTCCAAATTATATCTTTGATCCTCTTTAAATTAGATTCTGCATTCAATAAACATATCCAGATACTAATTCTTTATTTCTTTCATTCGCAAAACATTTTGGAGGGCCAGAGACATCTCAAAAGAGATCTGCATGACTCCAAGTTCCTATGGGTAAGAAGGTGGGCAGTGGATGAGTAAGCCAAGGGAAAATTTCCAAGATGATATGGTACGTACCAAGCCATTCCAGGGCGATGCGAGCATGCAGAAGAGAGGTAACTCATTCAGCCTAGGGGAGCATGGCAGAACCTGGACAAATGATTGATGGCAGACACTTTTGAAAGAAGTATGAAGAAAAAGACTGCACACTCAGAATAGCATACGGAGAGGAGCAAGGCAGGACCACAACACATTCCCAGAGCCACAGGCAGGTGTGTGTGAGTGGAATGTAGGATGGATTTGAGGGGACTGATGAAAGGTGACAATTGAGGACTTGTATTCCCATGCGAGGGAGGGTGATAGGCAGCCATCCAGGGGTAAGAGATCCATTGCACAGTGGACCCTACAGATAGAGCTCATGCCAGGGGCTAAGTATATTCCAAATTAAAACCTTCCCAAATCAATGGGAACTTCGCGGAAATAGAGAAGGGGTTGATGAGAACAACATACAAAATTTCAAAGAAGGCCTACTTACTCACAGTAAGTGAAGGCCTCTTAGATCTCTATGAGGTGACACATGCCAGGGCAACTCACACTTGCTATAAAGTCTTTGAAATATTCAGGCTGGTGTTCATACATAACGTCTTGGGGTTTTATCTTTGCCCCGATACCACCCTTTGATGTACCCCAGGGTGGAGCTGGGAGAGCTCCTTTGTCAGGAGAGAGTAAGGAAACAGTGAATGGCCTAGAATGAGAAGAGGAAGTATCCATAACTCTGAATAAGGATGGCAAAAGGGCGCTTCTGCTCATGACCTGGGAGGCGAGGGTCCTTCTTTTGTATGTTGGGTTACAGAATGAAAGAAAACAGTAAATCTAGGGCCAGAACATTGGGATCTAATGTTGTATGTTACTGGACATGGTTTCCTTGCAACTCTATTTTCTCAACTTAAAAGTGGTATCATGAAAAGGAAATGAAATAATATCTATCAAATGAGAAAATGTATATCAAACTATTTGTAAACCATAAAACACTATTCAAATTGAGATGGTTATCATCTGCATTTTAAATATGTAGGTATATGGGTATATATACACACTTAAAAAGCTGATTTCTGTCTTAGAGTATTTGTATGTGATAGTAAAATAGCACTTATTTTCTTTTTGGTAGTAAAATAGCATTCATATTTCTTTTTCTTTCTTGAGCTATGTAGTCTAATTAGGCTGTCTGAGAACATTTAGAGATTCTAGGTGGCAGGTGCCTGTAGTCCCATCAAATTGGGAGGCTGAGGTAAGAGGATTACTTGAACCCAAGAGTTTGAGGTTGCTGTAAGGGTGACAGCAACCTACCCAGGGTGACAAAGTGAGATTCTGTCTCAAAAAAAAAAAATTCTAAGTATTCATATAATTTAGTACTGCTATGGTTTAAATCTTTCTTTCTTCTAAGACTCATGTTGAAATTTAATCCCGAAAGTGGCATTGTTGGGAGGTGGGACTTTTAAGAAGTGATTGGTTCTTCATCTAACTCCAGTACGATTAGTCCACATCACAAAATCCCCAAACTAGGGATGTTGGCATGGATGTGGAGAAAATGGAACACTTCCTCACTGCTGGTGGGAATGCAAACTAATACGTTCCTTCTGGAAAGATGTTTGGAGAACACTTAGGGATCTAAAAATAGACCTGCCATTTGATCCTTCAATTCCTCTATTAGGTATATATCCAGAAGACCAAAAATCACATCATAACAAAGATATTTGCACCAGAATGTTTATTGCAGCCCAATTCATAATTGCTAAGTCATAGAAGAAGCCCAAGTGCCCATCGTCCCATGAATGGATTAATAAATTGTGGTATATATACACCATGGAATATTATGCAACCTTAAAAAATATGGAGACTTTACCTCTTTCATGTTTACATGGATGGAGCTGGAACATATTCTTCTCAGTAAAGTATCTCAAGGATGGAAGAAAAAGTATCCAATTTACTCAGCCCTACTATGAAACCAATTTATAAATACCCAGACTTTCATATGAAAGCTATAACCCAACTATAGCCCAAGAAGAAGGGGAAAGAGGAAAAGGAGAGAAGGGGAGTGCAGGGGGGAGGATGGGTGTAGGGAGGGTAATTGGTGGGACCACTCCTATGGTGCATTTTACAAGGGTACAAGTTAAATCTACTAAGTGTAGACTATAAATGTCTTAACACAATAACTAAGAAAATGTGTTAAAAGCTATGTTAACCAGTTTGATGGAAGTATTTCAAATTGTATATAAAATCAGCATATTGTACCCCATAATTGCATTAATGTACACAGCTATGATTTAATTTTAAAAAAAAGTGATTGGTTCTTGAGGACTCTGTCCTCATGAATTGATTAATCGTGGATTCACAGGTGATCATCACAGGTGATTTATAAGATGAGGAAGAGAAACATAAGCAAGCATGCACCTCTCACCACGTGATCTCCTGTGCCACCTTGAGACTCCTGTGGAGAGTCCCCACCAGCAAAGACTGTCCTTACTAGATGTGGCCATCTGACCTGGACTTCTCAGCTTCCATAGCCATAAGGAATAAATTGTTTTTCTTTACAAAACCCTGATCAGATAACAGACTAAGACAAGGACCAACATGAATTCATAATGGACATTTCTCAATTATGAAGACATTAGCTCATGGATGTTATTAAGAATTAATGATAATGACACCTTGGATTTCAATGGCATTGATTCTGGAGCTCCCCCGTGGGTGTGCTTTCATGGATCTGATAACAGTAGATCATCTAGACCCTGTTTTCAAAGGAGAACTATGAAGTGCTGAGCTGTGGTATGTGCCTTACCAAAGTTATGCCCAGGAGCAGGTCAGTCTGAGTCTGTTAGGCTGTTGTCAGGATTTGCTTTTCTGACAGTTGTAACTATAAAGTGCTTTGCCAGCCCTAGCCAGAGATGTGTTTGGCTGCACAAACTGCATTGCAAACCATGATGCATGGAGAGCTAATGCAGTGCTGGAGGGAGGAGCCTGCTGCGCTCACGGCCCTCCCTGGCCTTGACCCACTCTTTAGAGGGATGCAGAATGTCTGTTGTGCTCTGACAGTGACCTGGGCTGGCTCTGCCCCATCTCCATTTGCTTTGTGCTGTTCAGCCTCCCATCTGCCTCAGCCTTGGCGGCCATCCTTGCATGCTTCCCCTCTGACCTTCCACACTCGCAACATGATCTTCTCTTCTCCCTTGACCACGTCTAGGATTTCCTCTTCTCTCTCCTGGCCTCAGGACCCCTTGAACAGCCCTGGCTGTGACTCAGTCACCACTCAGATTCTGTCTCTGGGATGTTAGGAGCTGAATAGCTAGGCCAATCTAGAGGCCCAGCTTTGTCCTAGATGCAATCTGGCTAAAGAAAAATAAAATCTCTCTCCGGGGACCTTTCTTCAACTCCTGATTTCCTGTGCTGATATGTTTGTGTTGTTTAGCAAACTCTCATGGAAAATGTTATCTAAATGTCACACCACTACCTTGGGGTAGGGGTGAACAGGGGGATCAGACTTAATATCAAAACCTTAAACTGAGACTGGAGCTGCGAATCTGGATTATTTCTACTGACATATGTTCTTTGTTGGAGCTGCATGATTTGATTTTATTCAGTGGTTCAAAATGGAAAAAAGTTACATTACTGAGAATATTGATGTCAGTGCCAAACACGTGAGGATTCCATTTCATTTGCTTGGCAGCCCTGGGGTATGTGTACATGCTCAAGAGTATGCGGGGGTGGTTGAGTTGTTTGGCATCTCAAGGAGCACTAAGTGAGAGATGACTGAGAGGCTTCCTTTGGGGTGGCCATGTTACAGAGTCTGACCCTCTTGGTGGATGCTGTGACATGCTGCCCAGACTGTCCCAGCAGTGCTAAAGGAGACAACCAGGAGGAAACAATGAGGCAACCCAAATATTAGCAACTGCAGAAAGCCATTACCAGTGGCAAGGAACACAGGTGGCAACGCTATTACCAGCCTGAAAGCCAGGGTCATCAGATAGGAGCACAGATCATGGAGGGATGACAGACTGTCCTGTTTGGGCTGAGATGTCAGAGGAAGCACAGCTACTGACGGAGGGGTCCTAGAGCAAAGAGAGCTGAAGAAGTGCCTCACTGGGTTCTCATTCTTCAATTGCCAATATCCTTGTCAATAATTCTCCCTGTTACAGGGTAGTGAGGCCCAGGGCCTTGTGGGTCCCTATTATAAGAAAAAACAACAGGGCGTGGAGCTCAGGGCAAGCAGCCAAATGACCAGGCAGATGATACCTTCTAAATCAAGTCTCTGATGATGGAGTATGGAATCTGCATTTTCAACAAGTTGCCCACATGATTCTTATGTACACCAACATTTGATAACATTTCCAAAACATCAAAAATCCCTTAAATTTTCAAGACCTCATATAAGGTTCCAGGACCTCATAAAAGGTCACATAAGGCATTAGCATAACCAATCAGTTCTAATGGGAAGAAGATACAGACTTCTGCTGGCTCCCCTCCTCCTCTGATTTTTTTTAAACCAAATATGATAAAATACATGGAATATATGACAGAAAAACACAATGAAAAATTCTCCCATTTGCATAACCCCTTATGAACCACTAACATGGCACCCTATAGTAATCCAAAATATACAGAAGAAAGTGAGGTGCATTTATTTAAAATTAGCTCTACAATGTACAACTATTTCCAGCATTCATCATTGTTAATGACTATAATTGATGGCTGGAAATAGAACCTTCAAGTGAGAATAATGTCCAGAATTACATGTGCACTAATCATGAATTGTTTACCCCAGGGGCCTACACTTTGATTTCTTTCTTTAGTTCAGCTCTAAACCGTACTTCATTAACTCTTAAGGCTTTAGACTGCCTCCCCTGTTTAACACACAAGGTGATTTTTATGTACAAATATGTTCTTTTGTGTGTGAGGTTGTGGGAAGCAGATTCAAATATTCCAGTGTAGTCCGGAGGGATTCTATGGCAAATCAGCTAAAAACACCTGAGAGAAAGATGCTGTATTGACCTTAGTTGTTCCTAAAATAAAGGACTGGGAACTATGTCTTTGAGTGTTTTGAATTCATATGTAAACCAGTAAGAGAAAACAAGAAGATGGAATGAGCCTAGCCCCAAAAGAGACACTCTTAAAACAGGGCCACGTTGCTCTTTCTGGAAGATAGAAGTTTGGAGAAGCCAAGTATGATTTACCAAGCATCATTGATTCATCCACATGACCAGAGACCCCCAATAGCTCATTTACATTTTAATGTAAGAAATTAACATCATTATAAATATATTTCTGTGTCACTATTCCCCAGATTCATCTCAATAAAAACATGGCTGGTGCTTGAAGATTGATGATCACACTGAGTCACTGGTCTCATCATCAATTTCATGGCCTGATATAAACAAAAAGTAGGCCAGGATTTATAGCGAACTGTGTTAAATTTCTAGTGCTCCTTAACAGTAATAATGTATTATGAATAATACATTATTGATGTTATTAATATGCTGTTAATATGTTAATTTCATTAACTATTATATTATTCTAATGAAATATCCAAATGATTGGCAGGCCACTAATATATTAAATTAGTAATAACATCACTGGTATATTAAAACACTAATGTTTTGTTGACAATCCTAAAAATAATTATTAATTATTGTATCTCTTTGTGAGATATTATTTTCCTTATTTGAATGGTGAGGAAAATGAAGCTTAGACCAGTTATTTGTTCAAAACCACACAGCTAATAGGGTAAAGAGCCAGGGAAGATCTGTCTTATGCCTCAAAAACAGAGAACGAGAGTTTTGAGTTTCCTCAGCTGCATGATTGTACTTTCTGCTTAAGAAGAGATAAAAATCGTGCTGTTAGCTGACTCTTGCCTGCTTGCTTTGTGGTTGTGCGCCAGCTAAGTCAAAATGCTTTCAGTTTCTAGGAACCACTTGCTAGCGGTGCCCAGGGAAAGCTCAAACCAGGGCTGGGGTCTTCGTAGCCCCCTGGTACACAACCAGTAACCCAGGCCACGAGGCGGAGCTGTCAGCAGCAGAAAACCCAGGTGGCCAAAGAGACTGTTTGGTTTTAGAGCATCTTGGGGAGCTCCTCAGTTCCCTGTGGAAGATGCCAAGTTTCAACTCAATCTCTTTTTTGCTTTTCTTAAACTCACACTTGGTTTTTAAAAATAGTCACGCTTTACCTTTTGAGAGTACCATGGAGATAAAAGAGCTGTTTCCATTTTCACCAGGGGAGAGGATGAATGGACGGGATGCGGGTGTGAATCCCATGGACCGTGGTCTGAGAGTCGGAAAGTGTTTGTGCAATAAACCTGTCATGGGTGACGTGCATGTTCCTTCTTGCAAACTTGTCTTCCATAGAAGCACTCTCATTACAACCTGGTGGTGCTCAGCTATGTAAAATGAAGTGTAAGAGCCATTATCTAATGAGTATTTTTTTGTCTCCTTTATTCACAATCAAGGTATAAACTTTTCAAAGAGAGAGATAAAGTCACCACATAAATCTTCCAAGGATGGTTTAGTTTCATGTGGTTGACCAGGAAAAGCGTTCTCTCACCTGAAAATGTATCTTAATTTTAAAATAGTTTCTATAATTTTATTATAACTTGCAATGCTCCTTTTATTCATTTACAAATTGCTTTCAGAGAAATGAATGATGCATTGAAAGGAATTCACTATTCATAATAGCTTTGGCGTGTGCGTGGCTGGTGGACTTACCACTTTAATGCAAATTGGCAAAGACCCCATATTAAGAAACCTCAAGAGTTTTCAAGGAAGCCACAGGGGTCTCTTTGGGCAGAAACTTAGCAAATAGACCATAGCTATTTCTTTGTAGAAAGTCCCTGTATGTATTAAAGAGATCGTGCCTATAAGGGTTGCCTTGCTAAATGGAAACCATAAGGTCTAACCCCCTGGATGTCTATTCTTCAATTAGAGCAATATAGAGGCTTGGCTGGAATTCAGTAAGGGTATATTTTATTCTTTTCAAAAATATGAGTTGTATGTGCTAACACGTGTACATGGTCTGCACACTCCTCTTTAAGTTACTGAGACAGTAAGTTTGGAGGGATGGGGTTCTATCATGGACGTTAAAGAGAGGCAATAAAGAAACCCTTTTTAACCTTCAAAGAATGTTAAACACCCAATGTTTTCCAGTACTGTTTAACCATAAAAGCCTTTTTAAAAAATGTAATACATATTAAACACATTAGGATTTGCTCTGAGGAAGTTGCCTGGGTAATGTGATCTAAGAGAAAAAGAGAGATCTTATGTGAAGTGAGATAGAAAGTGTTGTGGACTGGAACCCTTTCCTCTGGGTCAGAGTGCTCTCGTCCCGCACCTCCTCTTGGCCTGCTGTGCGTAGTCCTGCAGACTCTTACCCATAACATGAGCCTCACTCATTATAGGAACTCCTTGAGGTCTCTGGCGAGCAGATACTGTGTCATTTATGGGGCATATCTATCTTTTCATCATTAACCTCCTCTTTCTGTTTTTTCTGACCTGCTGCATTCTATACCCATTCACTTCTCAGACCACCAGGACCCAACCTTTCATTTCTACCTTCCTTGAATTTCTGGAAACTTGATTTGCTCCAAGCTTTGAACAGCACAATTTTGTTAACATGTATGTTGACCTCAGAGCTGCTTTTAACCACAGACACTTTAGATGCCTTTGTTTTCAAAACCTCTGGTCTATTTCTGATAATGTACAAAAGAAGTAGACCTCCCCCAACCCGTTGTTAGTCCTAGCCTTCTTGCTATGTGAGTCCTGACTAATTTTTGTGGCACTCCTAGCCCATCATCAACTCCCTCCGACCCCGCTGCCCTTGCAGCACAAATTGAAAATGATCAGATATCCTAGAATCATCAGTCACTGAACTGTTCGGCCCATTGGTTGTTGAGCACTAAATAGAAACTGTCACTTCACTGCAGCTGCATGAATTTGCAGGACTGAAAGTTTTGAGAATATGTTGTATATCATGTTTCTTGTAACACCCCAGAGATCTACCCCAGCTTAATTTTCTTGTCAAGGTTGGGCAGTTTTGATCTAGACTATCAAGTCCATTTTTGCTTCCTATTTTCCTTTTTTCCCAGTTTTAATAGATTCAGGGTAGTGCAAGTGTTTTTTGTGTTATGTGGACAAATTGTACAATGCTAAAGTTAAGGCTTTTAGAATACCTGTCACCAAAATAATGTACATTTTACCTAATAGACATATTTTGTCCATCACCTACTCTCCCACCTTTCCCCCTCCTTACCAGTTTCCATTATACCACTATATGACCATATATACCATTGTTTAGTTCCCACTTACAAATGAAAATACGTGGTATGTGTTTTTCTAATCCTGACATACTTAGGATAGCGCCTGTTTCCATCCAAGTTCCTGCAAAAGACATTGTTTTGTTCCTTTTTATGGCTGAGTAGCACTCCATGGTATATACCCCACATTTTCTTATTCACTCATCAGGCGATGGGCACTTAGGCTGATTCCACATCTTTGCAATGGTGAATTGTGCTTCAATAAACAGTTGACTTCTCCTTTGGGTTGATACCCAGTCATGGGATTTCTGTATGGAATGGTAGGTGTAATTTTAGTTCTTTGAGGAACCTCTAAACTGTTTTCAAAGAGGTTGTTCTAATTTATAGCTCCACCAACAGTATATATGAGTTCCTTTATCACCACATCTGCACCAACAAGTGTTGGGTTTTGATTTTTTGATGCCATTTTTTTTCCATGGGGATGTGGTATATTCTGTTCTTCCCTTTTGCTTTAGTAACACTTGGACTTCCTTTCTAATAAAGAACAAAGTAAATCATAAACACAGAAACAACCAATGCTCTTTAGTTTGAGAGATGTTATTTCATATTACCGAGGAAGTAGCTTTTCTCCTAATACTGATCTCATTTCTTATCTTTTCACACAAAATGCTTAACATTCCCATTTTATAAAGCCCTTAGTTACATCTTTACCAGATGGGATGCAAAAATTAAGCATCAATTAGCCTTTTCTGGGTTGCATACATCCTTAAATTCTGTTCTCAGATCACTGCAACTGAACTCTGTGATTTATATTACACTGATAGCTTTGGGAGTTCATTTCATTTTATTATTCTTCAGCAATTGTATTTCATCCACTTAGCGATTTCTATGGCAATCATGGTTTGATAAGGAGAGATTACCCAGTATAACCACATCACAATAACTGTGAGATAAAATCCAACAGAGCCCAGCTAGTTTTTGATGAGTTCTTGGATCCCATATACACAAAAAGCACCCTATAAAAATAAAAGTGATAAACATCGTTCTGCATTCAAAATTGTTCTGATTTAAGACATATTGACCCTTTTAAATAAATACATCAGTAAAATGGACAAATACAATGTTGGACTTGCAGTCTGGTTTCATTTGATAAAGTATTTATGAAAATAGGAATGATTTCCCAAAATTCAGCTGTGAGTATAAGAAGTACAATGGAAAGGTCAGACCATTTGTGGAGACTGCGTGGATGCTAGGTGTGTGTGTGTGTGTATGTACCCTGTGTGCTTATATATGAACGTGACTACAGACATAGGCACATGTACCATCTTTACCTAAATTATTTCCCGATATGTTCATATGTACTATTTGTCTTATTCTACACATAGAGTTTCTATTTCAGCTTAAAACTCAAATGTTAGAGGAGGCCTAAATTTTTATCCCTCATCCCTCAAAAGAGGCTCCTAACTGTATTTCTCTTCATGAAAAGAAGAATCAAAAGGATCTCTTGAGAGGAAATATGAGTATATCTTTGTACTTGGAAAAGAGGAAGGACCATGGAACCGAGTTGCCCAAGTTCAAATGTCTTTTTTCTTTTTTTGCAGTTTTTGCCTGGGGCCAGGTTTGAAACCTCCACCTTTGGTATATGGGGCTGGCACCCTACTCCTTCGAGCCCCAGGTGCCGCCCAGTTCAAATCGCTTTTATCAGCAGGGTGGATTGACTCTTGGTACCAGTTCTCAGTCACTTCCCATATCTACACCTTTGCCATGGTCTCATTGTGAGATAAGGATATATCCCATGTGCCTGACCTTTGCCCTGGGCATGTGACTGCTTTGGCCAATAGAAGGATGCTGGAAGGGATTCTGTGCCAATTCCAATACAAGGCCTTATAAGACCTTGTGTGTTTTCCCTGACAGCTCTTAGCACTTCCATGACTGAAGTAATTCATGGTTCTCTAGGTGATACATTAGTCTGGAGAGAATGAGTGACAAGTAGAACAAAGTTCCCCATCTGACCTGTGGTCAAAAGCAGAGCTTCCCAAATGCCACACTGAGTCAGAAGCTCCCTTCCATTCTCAGCCTAGATTCACTGAACTTCAACTGTCCACACATGCATAAGAAGCAGAATGGAAATCCCAGTAGGGGACCACTTTGGACACTTAGTGCCTGCAAGGATAATTCCTTACTGTGTTACACTAAGATTTTGTGATCATGTGTCATGCACCAATAGCTGACAAACGTGGCAGCCACTCACTATCTGTGTAACTTTAGCAACTACTTCAGCCTCAGTTCCCTCACCTATGAAATAAAAATAGTAATAATTGACTAGCTCCAGGAATTGCAGGAATATTAGTAAGTTAATTTAAAATTAGCATTCTTAGAGTAATGCCTGAAGAATAGACATTGATAACTGAAGGTTAACTAACATTATTGTATCATTCTTCTAACTTCATTCCTAAGCCTTGCAACCGTCCACGGTGAGGTCAGGCTGCTAGGGGAGTCTGGCACTGAGGCCAGGAGAGCAATTCGAGTCACACAGAACATTCCAGCAGCCTTGCACATTTCAGAAGCAGTACTTATGGCAGTAGGAAGTGTCCAGCTGGGGCGGTAGGAACTGCTCTGCCCATGGGCAGAAGACAAAGAGAAGAATTTTATTTCTCTCCATAGCTCGTATTCCATATTGTGGTGAGCTGTTCAGAAATCAGTGCTATAACTCTTCACTTCCCTAACATGCTTGGGGCAACACACGTGGTTGACTCCACACAATTTTTCTCGGCTTCGGCTTCCCTCTTATGGAGTGGCAAGAATCTAAAAGAATTCTCCCTTTAACTCAGACAAATAATGTTATCAGTTCACCAAAAGAAATCTTTCTTCATTTTGACATGTATTTGCTAATAAACCATGACTTCAAAGGCTAGCATACTTTATGCCATCCTCACCTGTGTGCATTTCCACAGAACTGAACCTGAACTGAAAGGACAAAATGTTACAGGCCCAAAGGCATCGCTACATGTGAAAGCTTTACAGATTATGGACTAGCAGAATCCCACAACTGAACAAATGGCGTTATCTGCAAACGTTTCCCCAACTAGTATCAAGTGAAATATAAACATGTTGACTAATTCTCCTAAAAATATGACAAATACAATCAAAGTAAAATCAATCTCTATGCTCTTCCAAGCTAAGGTGTGAAAGACTCTGAACATGTCATGTGTGTGACTCTGAACATGTCACGTGTGTCCACGTGTTACCCACCTTGGTTAAATTATAACAAGTCTACACACACCAAGTCTGAGGGGGATTTTGTCCTACAGAAAAGCAAATATTTTTTTTCAACCAAAAAACCTTCCGAAGGCTATTGTACATTTAACAATTTGTTTTATAGCGTCATTGTAAAACCTCTTAGTTGTATTTGTCTTTTAAGTTTCTCAAAGCGTTCTATCCCTGCGATCTCATTTTATTCTTACAACATTCCTGGTGGGGTGGAATGACTTCAGCTGCCTTTCACAGGCTGGCCTTGATCATGAGCACTGACTAGTGAGAAAGACGATGAGCTGAGTACAGGATAGTGCCTTGGAGGACAAAAGGAACATTAAGGCAGAGGAGAATGAGGGCTGTGGCCAAGAAAATATAAGTATACCTTCTCTTTCCGGGTGTCAGCATTCAGTCGTGATGCTGGAGTGTTCCAGGAAAGGGGAAGGGGCTACAGTCATCATGGGAGGCCTAGGTGGTGGCGCTAGACTGGATTCTGGTGAAGGTTTGTTAAGAGAGAGGTAATTTGTGATGTATGTAGGTGGATGTCTAGCCCTAGAAAACAGATGGCAAGAAATTAAATAAGGAGGTTCAGTTCCAACTTCATCCTTTCCCTCAAAACAGGGGCACTTGGGCTGAATTCGAGGGGAAGAGGGATTAATAGGAATTGGGCAGTTATGTGGGGCTCAGGACGGGGAGGAGGTTGAAAGGATGCTGGACGGATGCTAGGGGACTCAGAGGAGAGTCTGTCAGGGGAGGAGTCTGAAGTAGGAATCCTTTGCCGGGGTCGTGGTAGCATAGTCCAGCACTACCGTGATACAAGACATTTGAAGTCTTTCTTGACCTTCCCTCTAAGTGTTAAGGACCACTCACTGCCAGGGCAGGCTTTGTGCCTTCCTGATTTCAGAAGGGCTGGATCTTCAGGTGTCTGGCCCTCACCTGGAGCCAGGATGCCCTGAAGGAGGCCCTGGGAGAGCAGAGCGTCAGGACTATGAGAGTGGTTGGGTCCATGGACACTTCCTGTCACCCATTTATTCGAAAGATCAGCAAATAGAGGTGCTGAGTGGCACTGTGATTTGTTAACAAGCAGGACCCAGAACCAGTGAGCCAAACATCCAAAGACTTTTTATTTTATTTTATTAGTTCATAGCTGTGTACATTACTGCATTGATGGGGTACAATGTGCTGATTTTATGTACAATTTAGAATGCTTACATCAAACTCGTTAATATATCATTCACCTCACTTATTTAATTGTTGTGTTTAGACATTCATATTCTATTATTAATATATTTGACATGTACACTTGCAATATGTACAATAGGTGAAGTACCACCGATTACCCTCCCTCCACCCTCCCTTCCCTTCACCCTCCTCTTCTCTCCTTCTTTCTGGGCTATAAACATGTTTTATCTTTTGTCTTAAAGACTTTTTTTAATCCAAATAATTTTCTTTGTTCATTGTTGTTGTTGACTTCTGGAAGATACCAAAGAAGTTGGCCAATTCTAGGTTACTTCTCACTTTCTCTTTCTTACATTAATAGGAATAGCAGAAACCCACATATTGGTTGCCATGCTATTTTGAACATCACTCATAATTTCACTTTTTACTTCTTTTGTAACTCAGTTTTGATCCTTGGGGAAAAGGGACAGGTGAATGAATTGATGGATGGATGGATAGATAGATAGATAGATAGATAGATAGATAGATAGATAGATAGATAGACAGATAGACAGATGAACCCAAACTGTCAGTTTGAACTGCTTGCACATCCCAAGCATGTGTGAGACTAGTTAATAATATTCTACCTCCTTTGCCCTGGGAGTTGGCTTCATCTCTGAAGAAGTCCTCATCTGGCCTTCGTTGGTATGCCAAGTGACTTATTTGTCCATAGAAAGAATGATCACCCCAAATAATCTGAATAGAGATAAGCCAGATTTTGAGGCAGACTTATTTAGTGATGTAAGCGCCAGGAAAGAGACAGGAAACAGAAGACCAGATGTAGGTCTTGGCCCTTCCCTCACCACCCGGTGGCACGAAGCTCACCCTGCAGCCTCCCTGTGCTGCCCCACTCCCTTTATTAATAAGATGAGGCCATTTGTCACACCTCCACTCTGCACACACCAGTGTAAGAGCGACTTAACTGAGGAAATCAACATTGAAAACACTTCGACAATGAAACAGTTTTACACCGAGGCCAGCTGCCATTATTGGGTACATTTATCATCACCATTTCCTGATTCTGACCAAGGCTGTGGGTTAGCGCAGACTCAGTCCTAGAAGTGGGCGCCACTGCGTGATTTAGGTAAAGTATGATTTCTGCTCTTTGGAAATGTGGACCGTGAGCAGAGAAACATTTTTCACAGGGACAGTTTATACCAATTCATGTCTGGGTGTCGGTGCAGTTATGTTAATTCTACATGATATCTTCCCTCCAGTGCTTTTTCTTTTGGAATAGCATAATAAAAGTGACTTCTTCTAAATAAATAGGCCTGTTCACAGCAACTGATACTTAAGTGAATTTATGCAGGAGGTATTTTGGCATTGCAGACCAAATTAACTCGGTGAAAATCCATTAACTTCACGGCTCACGCAGGATATTTAGTGTAATTTGTGAAGTACAAAGTAAAAGTAGAGTAGAGTTTTCTTTGGCATACTCATAGAATTTCTACTATGTGCCCATTAAAAAAATAAATATCATAACAATCATATCAAAATGAAAATAACAAAACATCGTATGCATGATCAGAAAGCCGCAATTGCGAGGAAAGCCCAGCCACACCCAGAAAATGAGAGGTGTAATTAGTATCTGTAATTTGTACCACTCCCTGACGTCGCAGACTGTCATGACAAATCATACTTATACCTATTTAAATTGGACATTAATAATAATTGTGGCATTGAAGTTGGGAACACTGGGATCCTCTTTCATGATTGTCTAATCCCTACCCTTACCTTGGAGGCATAACCTTGACTCCGTCCTTCACAAGTCACTTCACCTGGGTATTCTTTCTTGCCAACCATCAATGTACTACCCCCTGCCATCTGCCTATAGATAAATGAACAGTGAAAATGTATATTTCTTAAAGAGAAAGCTGAGAATAGGAGCTGAAATATAGAATATAAAGATTCTATAAATATAGAATATAAAGAATATAAAGGGACCCACAGAATCACTCAATGAATCAATCAACCAGGACTGTACTTGGTGACATTGTACTAATCCTCTATGAGAAGCAGGCCTGCCTGGAGCTATGCAAGATGCTAGGACAGGATAATTATGAGGTCCTTGCAGTCAGGAAGGATATAATCCAGATCGGAAACATGACAACCACATCAAATATCCGCAGCCTATCAAACACCCCTCTTCCCTAGATCCCTGTAACTGCTATCATTTCTTCAATACTTCCTGTGTTCTCAACTCTTTTTTTTTTTTATTTTCCAAGTGCTTATTTTTTTTTTTTATAATTTTGTTGAATCATAATTCTGTACATTGGTGCAATCATAGGGCATGATTCATATACATTCAGAAATATTTTGATCACACTGTTAGAGATAGCCTTCATGGCATTTTCTTGATCACTATATAAAGACATTGATACTCTACATTTAATAAGTTTCCCCAGTACCCTGCTAAGATGCACCGTAGGTGTGATCCCACCAATTGCCCTCCCTCCACCCATACTCACCTCTCCCCTCCCCTCCCTTTCCCCTTTCCCTGTATTCCTATGCTATAATTGGGTTTAGTAAATGTTTTTTACTGATGATACCCTCCACTACTCTTCTCATAGGGACAGTTCCCTTTTGAGTACTGTTTTAAAAAGTCCAGGTTGGGTAGGAATCTTGAAATACGTCAAACGGAACACAATCAGCGTCAACAGAAGGACCTAGGGAAAGACCTCACTGTGTCAAGGGCAAGAAGTTTCTGTGAGAAACTTTAGATTCTGTTACATGGCTGTTCTGGGTTAGGATACAGAATCCATTTCTTACTATAAGTCATAATAAAAAAAAACCTAACACACCCACTTAGCAGAACTAATTCATTCTTAGAAAATTAATTTTTTTTTAAGAGATGGGTTCTCACTCCACCATGGAGCGCAGTGGCACAATCACCGCTCACTGCAGCCTTTAACTCCTGGGCTGAAGTGACCCTCCTGCCTCAGCCTCTCCTGTAGCTGGGACTACAGCTGTGTACTACCATGGCCAGCTATTTTTTATTCATTTTTTATTAAAGAGATGGAGGTCTCTCTATATCGCCCAAGCCGGTCGTCTCAAACTCCTGGTTTCTTACCAATCCTCCTGTCTCAGCCGTCTGAGTAACTGGGATTATAGGCATAAGCCACTGTGCCTGGCTAGAATGGAATCTTAAGCATACGTATTTTATTTCCTATGTATAAAAAGAATGAATGAATGTCAGTGATACCCCCTTTATTTTTATCTATGTCCAGCTAATTTAATTTGGCTAAAATATAATTTTTAAAAATTTAAAATGTATAATCTCACCCAGTAATTAGTTTTACTAAAATATTTGTTTAAATAATCTTTTGATATCAAGTTTTTCTCAATCAACTCCTATTTCCTTGCTCCTCATCCTGGTGTTAAGGTGAATATTGTGGTTTTGACACAGTGACTATTCAGGATGACAGTGTTAAGCACTTACATTTATAATTCCAAGATTTTATGGGTTTTGAGTAGAAAATATTTTAAGGTAGACATTATTAATGTACAAAAGGCATCCTTTCTTGTCTTTTTTGAAAGAATTAATCTGATAACCAAAAGTTTTTTTAAAACACATGCAATGTATTTTCTAAATGTCTGGGGCTATTAGGTTCATAGACATTAATTCTGAAAACTAGGGACTTGTTTTTGAAATAGCTCAACTTGGTAATGTCTTCAGTTTCCCAGGAAGTTTTTAATGAACAATTCACTAATGCAACATGTAGTTGCATAAAACAAAACGGAAGAAAAAGAACACAGCACCTTTGCCCTTTTCCGAAGAAGTTTTGCCAGCCGCACCACGTAGGGTTTGAACTCCCGCTGGTGAATGCCCTGCCTCCTGACTTCCAAGCCCGAGTCGTCTGAGGCTTCGGGAATGAAGGCCCATCGGTACCTGCATAGAGAGGACGTCGGCACCGTGATGCACACGATGTGTCAGCTGAGACGAGCCTTATGAGGTAACAGGAACATCATGACCCCACTACTTAAAGACCCTGTGCCAGCGGTGCCACCTGCAGCGCTGTCACCTTCGTCTCCAAGAGCCCTTTCCTTGTCAGCACGGCTCTTGTTCACCAGCCGCAGAACTGTGAGGAGTGAATCGTGGGGAGCACTGGACAGGGCTCGTCACTGCATTTTCTTCCTGAGCACAAAGCAGATACTCAACAAATGTTTCTTTCCCCCTTAGCTAGTAGACAACAGCGCGTACAAGGAAATCGCTTTGTTTTCCTTACTCTCATTCTAGCAAAAACTTGATTTCTTAACAAGTAATTGGCTAGAAGTTCCCTAATGACACAGGAAGGAAGAATGGAACTGAAAGAGTTTAAGGTAAGTAAAAGGACTGATTTTGTACATCTCTTAGAATCTTAGGGCTTTGTTTAATAAGTAAAAATAGTACCTGATTATGGAAAAAATTCAGACCACATAAAAGAGCTTCCCTTCCACCAAAGGACCCCTCACTGTTGTCAGTTATGTCTTTCCAGAGCCTTTATGCGGAGAATGCACATTTGTACAACCAACCCTCTCTTTAAAACAAACATACAGACATCATGACTGCTGCTTGTTTTTTCTAAAATTACTTTTAGAGATGGAGTCTTGCCAGTTGCCAAGGCTGGTCTCAAACTTCTGGCTGCAGGGATCATCCCGCCTCAGCCTCCCAAGTAGCTGGAATTATAGGCATGGACCACGGCACCCGGCAGTTGCTGCGTGTTTTGATTTAATTGTGTATCTTAGAAATCATCCCATGCCCTAAAAACCCCATTTTTAACAGCTATATAGTACTTAAGTGTGGGAAAGTACTGATTTTTTTTTTTTTTTTTTTTTTGAGACCAGGATTGCTCTGTGTCCCAGGCTAGAGTGAAGTGGTGTCATCACAGCTCACTGAATTCCAACTCCCGGACTCACATAACCCTCCTGCCTTAGTCTCCTCAGTAGCTGGGACTAAACGTGTGTGCCTTTACTGATTCCTCTACTTTTTGTACAGACAGGATCTCTCTCTTGCTCAAGCTCACCTCAAACTCCTGGCCTCAATTACTGCCCCTGCTCTGGCCCCCTGCAGTGTTAGGATCACAGGTGTGAGCCAGGAAGGTGCTGATTTAACCAGTGCCAGACTGTCCAAATCTACTGCTCTTAGAAAAATGCTACAATCCCCTTACAGAATGCTTATTTTTGTGCACATCTAAGGTGGTAGGGTGGCAGGATAGGTCCTTGGATATTGTAGAATTACTGGCTTACTCTCTCTCTTATTGATTACAGAGGTGACAGTGGCTAGATCAGCCTGGAGAGCAGGTTCTGTGCTGCTCACAGGGGGAGATAATTAATGTCAGCCCTAGAAGTGTGTCCATAGGCGTAAGGACGCTACCCACCAGTGGTCATTGTCACTAATTAGATAACTAGGTTTAGAATCATTCTGACCCTAACACTAACCATTGTTGTATAAATTGTCAGTCTTTCTCTAAAAGTGTGAAAACTTTTCTTCTTTACTCTCAATCCCATTTTTCATCCTGCCTCACTGTCCTTCACGGTCTTCACAGCTCCTGTGGCATCTTGGCTCTTCATGCTTCCCTGCAGAAGCCCGACTTCCCACATGATCACCCTCGGCGTGACTTTGCCTTCACTGATTTGGGGATCAACTGTTAGAGAAGCGTGTGCCGAAGCCTCAGGTGGCGACACAACACGGCGTCTCTTGCCTAGAACATCATGGTGAAGGCCACCCTGGATCACATCCCGCCCATGACCTCCTCTCACAGAGACATCCGTCTGCTTTCCAGCTTCTCGAAGCCATCTGCACTTCCTGCTGATGGGCCCTTCCTCCTCTTGGCCCCCAGCAGCGTGGATCCTTCAGACCCCCTCTGGGCTCACGGTTTCATCCATCAATGCAGGCCATCTCCTCAAGTTCAGCTGGTCCCTGAGAAGGGACATCCCTTCAAGAGGGATGGGAAAGCCTGGCCTGCTGATTAAGAAGTCTCAAGGAAATATGTTTTATTTATTTATTTATTCTCTTTGTTGGAGACAGAGTCTTACTCTTTTGTGCTGGGTAGAGGGCTGTGGCATCCTAGTTTACAGCACCTCCGTAACTCCTGAGCTCAAGCGATGCTCTTGCCTCAGCCTCCGGAGTAGCTGGAACTACAGGCGCCCACCCCAACGCCCGGCGGGTTCTCTATTTTAGCAGAGATGGGGTTTCACTCTTGTTCAGGGGTTGTCTCCAACTCCTGAGCTCAAGCGATCCACTGGCTTAAGCCTCCCAGAGTGTTGGGATTACAAGTGTGAGCCACCATGCCTGACCAAGAAAATGTATTTTAAATTTGGAGAACTAGACACTTGCCAGTGTACACTTCCCAGCAACAATAATAATCTTCTGTTATGGGTAAAAGAAAAAAACTTTTAGATCTTTACCACTCTGATGGTTATCTCTATTTTAAATTGGAATTCCTCTTCTGAGTATGGCTGAACACCTTTTTCTATGTTTGAAGCCATTCTGTGTACTAACTCTGTTGTCCACTGGCCCATTTTGCTACAAGGTTATTGATTTCTACACATTAAGCATGTTAGACTTTTGTCACATGCATTCATCTTTTCCCAATTCATTGCTCTTTTATAACACTTTATGGTACATTTTAGTTATATGGATACTTTTTAATTTATATGTAGAAAAATTATCAAGTATTTTGAATTTACAAAATTTAGATCATACTTAGATATTACTCTTTGAAGATTATCACCTTATTATATGCTCCTACTTGGAGATTTTTTTTTTTAATTTTTAAAAAGACATAGCTTTTAAAAAACTACAGCTAACACTATGTCATGCTTCCCCCTCTGTGGTAGCATCTCGAGAGGGAGTGTGAAGTCCTTTGGTCCTTGTCCTGGAGGTAGGAGGGCAGCTCCACGGGCACGTCTGACATCCCCAGAGCACTGTTCTTCTCACTGACCTTTTCTGCACTTCTTTGAGAGTAATATCAACTGATATTTAACCATTACATTTATCAAGAAGTAGATGTATATGGTTTTCAAGTGGAAAAAAAAGTGAAAGGAACTGAAATTAACTTAAAAATAAATTCTCATTCTGCCTATTAAATTTAATGAAAGTAACCTTGTGAAATAGCACTTTTTTTGAGATTTAAAAGCATGTCTGAATAAAAAACATAAAAAAGATTCTGATATCTTACACTTTACCCAATTAATATTCCATTGCAGAAGAATGTTTTAATATAATAATAACATTCTATAAATATATATTTGTTCTTGTGGATAAATTCTCAAATGAGCCTAGCTTCATTTTGATAAGATCACAGTTTGCCTGATACTTTAAAACTTTCGATGAAAACCGTAAGTATGTTTGAACATTTATGAACAAGGCACTGTGAGAATTTATTTCCATCAATTCCCTCCCTGTAAGGAAGTTTAATTCACGATCATCTAAAATGAAACAGCCCTGGAGCCTTTGTGCACCCTTTCTGCAGACCACACACACATTTTCCAAACAAGCTGGATGACACTGCACACCCTGCCAGTTTCCTGCTTCCCACTGTCCTCAGGACATAGCCAGCTCTGAGGGCAGCTTACGAGGCTGACAGCACTCGCTCAGCGCCGGCCTCTCCTCTCCAGTCTGCTGTGGGATGCTGACCTTCCTGCCCCTGAAATGCGCTGCTGCCTCCTGCTGCCCCTTCCCAGCTGGCACTCTTCACAGTTTAACGATGACCCCCTCTGACCTTCAGAGCTGCGGGGAGGGGCCTCTGCCCTGTGGCTCCCAGCAGTTCTGAGCTCCCTGAGCCCATCCCGTCTCGTGCTCCCCTGTGAGTCTTCATCACCGGGCTGTGTGCTCGTGAGCGGTGCACCCACCACTCTCGTCTGCAGGGCCCTATGTTTGTTCTTAAGAAGGTGAACATCAACCATTTACCTCCAATAACTGCTGCCCACCCCCTGCCAAAAAATTACATTTTAGCAAAAAATTATGAGTTATGTCAACATACACAGGAACTTTAAATTAGGCTTATGTGTCAGTGACCAAAGCAAATGCACTTTCAAAAATATCCACCTAGTATATTCACTTTTACTCACATCTGAAACTGAGGAAGATTTTCAGAGGGCAATGCCAGAGCCAAATCCAAAAATTTGCAAGCAGATAGATAGAGGTTTAGCCACCGCTGGCTGTTATACGATGTGGAAAAGCCGTTTCCGCCTGTGTAGGTCGTCTCCAGACCAGCCACGGAGGGGCCTGAGGTCCTGTGAACAGGAGGCAGGACAGTCAGTGGCTGCACTTTCAGGGAACTCCTGGAAAATCGAGAAGTGCCAGCTAATATTTTTCATAATCATCTTGGTGTAAATGTGCAAATTTGCTAAGCAAGTTCATGACTAAATTAATTTTTCTGTTTTCAAACAAAAATTACACTTCTGTTATTTAAGTTTGAAGAAAGTAAAAACTATACATGACTTGAATTACAGCCGAGGAACATAAACATATAAATTATAAAGCCCACCTCATTACTGCTCAACAGTGGGGAAGAAGCTTTGTAGTAACAGACAGTTATTAGTACCAGAGACTCTTTATAAACCTGGTACCAAAGAGCAGCAAAATAAAGTCAAGACTTATGGTCTTCAAAGGACTTCTCAATTTACAAATAGGTATAAAAATTCTCTAAAAATAAAAAAGCATATTTGGATATCCATTAGCAAACTACTTCTAATGAAAAGATTTGGACATATAATATCTTCTGAAAGATTTGGTCATTGATGTCTTTGTTACCTGGCATAACTAAGATACCAGATGTACAATGTATGTTACATCGTTTCAGGGACCACATCTGACCTGACAAAACCCACATAGCTCATTCAGCTGAAACAAGACTGAACTGCTTTAAACCAAAGGCCGTACATGCTAATTGATTAGTATAAAATCTTAAGGAGTAAGTGAAACTCATGTATTTGTAAACATGATCAGTTAGATAATAATGGACTATATAAAGTATTCAGATAAAACTCTATATACGCTGTCCTGGTTGCTCAGTAACATTCTGGATGACTTCAGGATATATCAAACACTGACAACAACATACTGCAATCTATTACATGTTACCGTGATATGTCTTCATCAGCAGTGAGCTCCTGCTCCATCAGTAAAAAGACCTGGACCTGAGGACCAAGAAATAAATGTGAAAAGGTTATTTAAACCGGATACTTAATCTGTTTAAGTTATCTTTAGGCCATATTTTCTTTCAAAAATTTTTTTATTTTTGATTATTTTGGGTACATGGTAGTTGCATGTCTTTATAAAGCACACGATGACACAGATAGGAAGTGTCTAATCACACCAGGGCATCGTCACCTCAGGTGTGAAACACGTCTTTGTGTTAGGGACATTTCAGTTCCACTCTTTTAGTTATTTTAGGCTGTATTTTCATTAACACAAAAATAAACTTTAGGATACATCTTTAGGATATTTTAAATTAGGATTAGTTTCTGACAGAAAACAGCAAATTCAACACCCCAGAGCCAGCCGGGCATGTCATTGGGCAGAGTCCAGGGTGGTGAAGGAGGTGTTTGTTCTCAGTGATTATGGAACAGAATTACAGTTATTAAAAAAATGACAGAAAGAAATGTTAAGGGGAATTTCTTTGTGGAGAAATTATAAAGCTGGTTTTCTTGAGAGATCCCTTTTCCTCCCTTTACTGGTCCCTCTTTCCCAACTTCCTGAATTGTTCCCATGAGGACCAGGATGATGGGGGAGGGGAGCTGAGTGGGGGTAGGTGGGATTTGGGAGTTACAGACTCTGTACAAGGCTCTCCGAACCACTTCAAGTGTACATATGTCAGGGCATTTAGAGCCAGCTCAACCATCTCTGTGACCATCTGGACTGGGCCTGCAGGTCATGCACAGTTACTGCTGTGGACAGGAGCGACTTGTCCACCACCAGGTCGAAAAAGTGGCCACGCTCAAGGAGCCGCTATCGGGCTGTGCACCTGCAAGTTTAAGTTTAGCGGACATGGAATCTGATTTGTTTTACTACTTCAGCTGTAGAAATGGATAATTAGTGGTTTAACTAAAGTTCAGTTCTTCCAAGATTTGCTTTTTATCTAGTGAGCACATGGAAACTAATAATGTTGTTTTATAATTTAGATTTACAACTGGATTGAAGTAAAAGTGACTCACAAGCTCTGTGATCATGGTCGGCCAGAGTGAGGTGAGATGCTGCGGGGACATTCTGAGAAGCAGCACTCTGAAGAACAGGAACACCTGGGAGTGCAGCGTCGGCACCTGCGGCAGCCGCAGACTCTCCACCAGCCTCTCTGAAAGGAAACTGTGCACCTCAGTACCCAGCAGCGCAGCTCATTACCCACCCTCACACCCTCAGTACCCAGCAGCGCAGCTCATTACCCACCCTCACACCCTCAGTACCCAGCAGCGCAGCTCATTACCCACCCCGTCACACTTTTAGTACCCAGCAGCGCAGCTCATTACCCACCCTGTCACACTTTTAGTACCCAGCAACTCAGCTCATTACCCACCCCGTCACACCCTCAGTACCCAGCAGCGCAGCTCATTACCCACCCTCACACCCTCAGTACCCAGCAGCGCAGCTCATTACCCACCCTCACACCCTCAG
>CAUYON010117465.1:0-11836 GCA_963573935.1 Arctocebus calabarensis
ATATTATACAGCCTTAAAGAAAGATGGTGACTTTTCCTCTTTCATATTTACATGGATGGAGCTGGAACGTGTTCTCCTTAGCAAAGTATCTCTAGAATGGAAGAAAAAGTATCCAATGTATACACCCCTAATATGAGGCAATTTTTTATCTTTCAAGTGAAGGCTACAACCCATTTATTGCACAAAAAGACGGGGAAAAGGGAGAGGGAGGGTAGGGGAGGGAGAGGGTGGGGGGAGATCGGACAAAGGGTGAGATCACACTTGTGGTGCATATTTGAAGGGTCAGGAGAAAACTTCTAAATACGGATCAAAAATGCTTTCACATAGTAAATAAGAAAATCTCATGAATGTTATATCAATCAGGTTGATGAAAATATCTCAGATTGGGCGGTGCCTGTGGCTCAGTGAGTAGGGCGCCGGCCCCATATGCTGGAGGTGGCGGTTCAAACCCACCCCCAGCCAAAAACTGCAAAAAAATAAAATAAAATAAAAATTTCTAAAAAAAAAGAAAGAAAGAAAATATCTCAGATTGTATGTGAAGCCCACACACTGTACCCCATGATTGAATTAATGTACACAGCTATGATTCAATAAAAAAAAAATTAACTTGAAAAAATAAAATTCATTGAACTGAAAAAAAAAATAGAGTCAGGATTAGAACTTGAGCTTTCTGATTCCCAAGTCAATGTTCTTTCTGCTGCCTAGAGAAAGAAAACATAAACTCAGAAAGATAAGAAAATTTAAGGAGTCAGTGCTCTTAGCACCTAGGTATCCAACCATTAATCCTGAGGGGCAGAGCAGGTAGGTGATCACTTGCCCTTGGTGCAACCTTGTTGAGGCTGCCATGATGGAGACAGGGAAAGCTAACGTTGGCTCCCAAGGGATTATTCAAAGCTTGATCCTTCAGAGAGAAAGGAATGGTCTTTGCCAAGCATGACTTTCAGATGGTGCAGATGCTTAGGAGACTCTAAAGAAGCAGTGGGAACAGAACAGAAAGGCCTCACAGTGAGAAGGAGGTCTTCAGACAGGATCCTGAACATTCAGCCCTGCTCAGCAATGCAGCCTCCCTGAGAACGTCCTACCATGAGCGATTATAGCTTTCTCTGAGCACAAATGGCCTTCCTGATAAAATGAGGAGGAATTAGGGGAGAGGCCTCATTTGGTTATTTTTCAAGGTCTTTCCTATCTCAGGCCAGCAGCTTTTATTGTTCTGTGGCTGCTTCAAAGGACCTTCTGTAGAAAAGACTCGTACATTCTCTCCCTCTGCCTTATCGGCCTCTCTCAGACCCGCTCATTTGCCTAATGGTGTCTCCACAAAAGCAGCAGAAAGCTCCAAATCTGAGCTAAGCAACTTCTTACTGTTGGACAGCTGCATGAATTCCCCTGGCCTCTGTGCTAGAGGCTCAGAACTCACTGGCTAGCTCTTTTCCCCAACTCTTGCCCTTGCTGCAGTCAGCTGCAGATACAAGCATCTCTCCGAACTCAGACCCTCAAGACGTACTGGGTTCTCCAACATATCACTGTCTGCAACATTTTCCCGCATTCCCTGGCTGGCATAGCACCTAGCCTGTGCACTTCTCTCCTGCTGCTTCTCTTCTGGGTTTGGACTATAGCCGAGGACCAGGAGTACATAGAGGCAAAGCTGCCCATTGGGTAACAGCTGTCTAGCAGACAGGTTTAAGGAACCATATGAAACCCAGATGTTTGCCTTAGATGCTGCCTACACTTTCAAACCTTTGTTTCCATTTGTAAAGCAGTCACACTAATGAGCCCTCCACCTTGCCCACTCTGGCCTACTAACCTACTTGCTTCACCTTGATTAGGACAAATATGCCACTGCCTCAGGGCTTTTGCACTCGCTCTTCCATGGGCCTCCTAGCCACGTGGCTCACAGTTTCGCTTCATTCAGGTCTACTCACCTGTCAAATGTCAGCGCATCTGAGAGGCCTTTTCTCATCATTCCACATGAAAAGACAACTCTGCCCCTCCTGTGATTCATTAAGCCCTTAAACTATGTTTTTCATTTTACTATCCATTGCCACCTGCTATACTATTAGGTAAGTTTAAATGTTTAGTTTTTCTTTAGCATGAAAACAAAAGCTTTATGTGGACTGGGAATTAATCTCTCCTTCTTTTCCCTATGTTATCAAATTAAACTTTACATAAAATTATACTTTACTTATTCAATTTAATGCAGCTTGACGAGATTTCATCTAAATAAATACATTACAATTATATATAGAATGTTTTAGTTACCTCCAAAAAAGCTCTCTGCGAGCCACTGTCCATCCTATGCAACAAATTGGTCTGATTTCTGTAACTATAAACAAGTATTACTTCTTCCAGAGTGCATAAGAATGGAATCATATAATGTGTACTCTCCTGTGTCAGGCTTCCTCAGTCAATATGATGTTTTTTGGTGTTTTTTTTTAAGATTTTTTCATGTTCTTTTGAAGATCTGTTGATTGTTTCTTTTTATTACTCAATAGTATACCACTGTCATGAATGTGCTCCAGTTTAAGTATTGACCTGTTGATGAACATTCAGGTTATTACCAGGTTGGGTCTTTAACCAATAAAATTATCACAAACATTTATGTACAAGTCTGTTTGCAAATATATGTTTTCATTTTTGTTAGATAAATACCTAGGGGTATAATTGTTGCTAGGCCATGGGTTCAGCACATGTTGAACTTGACACTAAACCTCTATGTTTTTATTGCTATTAATATCCCCACTATCTAGAACAGTGTCTAGCATTCAATAAGTATTCATTAACTGAAAAATTCAACAATTAACAACGAGAGTGGACATATATGTCCAGGTCTCGCTAGGCCCAAGTTAGAGCTTTCTCCACTGCTCCAAACTTACTAATCAAGGGAAAAATTTTTAACCTGTGGGCTCTGTCTCAGACTTATGTGGGCAATACTTATGTGCTCAAACACCATGAGTCCCTTTGGTGAAGGTATTCACGATGGGGCATGAGCAGAGACAACCCTGGCAGGAGGCAATGTTCCCTGGCCTTTATATTTAACAGGCCTTGCCTGGCAGTTTCCTTGTCACCAGGGAGCTGCTGTGATAATCCCCAGAGTTCTTCCTCTCCAGACTCTTGCAATCCCATTATCTTCCTGCCTTGCTCGTCTGACAACACTGCCAGCACAGAGACACATGCGGATGTATTAAATTCACCACCTGGTGACTATAATTAAAATTCCTCTCCTTTGATTTATTTTGGTTGGGGGAAAGAAATCATTTACGTTCTTGGAGTTGCAGATAAGAGATGATATATGTCCCATCTATTTCCCTGATAGCTACACTTCCTGCCGCTAACACAGATGGGAAAGAAACTTCAATCACATCCACACTTGACTACCTGTAGTGGAGGGAAGATGAGGTGGTGGAGGGAGAAAGGGAAGGCGAGAAAAGTGATCCTGAGGAAGCAGATAATGAGAGACATGCATGTGTTTCTGGGAAAGGAAATTCAACCAAAGGGGGATGTACATGTGTGTGATACAGAGTTGTCTTTTCAGACTGCGAATGCAGCTCTTCTTTTCAATCGGTTGAATAGAGTTGCATATCACCTTGAAGATGACCTAACCCAGGGGTTCTTAGCCTGGTGTCTGTGGACAGACTTGGCAGAGACTGACATGGAGGATGGGTGTCAAGGCATCTAACTTTACTCACTCTTTCAAAGGGGTTAAAGATCACAAAGAGGTTAAGAAAATTAAACTGACCACATCAAATCAAATCTCCCTGCTTTACAGTTAAGGATATCTAAAGTCCAGAGAGATATGGAAGTTACCCAAATTCGTATTGCCCCTTTATGTTTGTCATGGTCAAAATCAGCACCCGCATCTCCTGACTCCCACATTGGAGTCACTTCATCTGATTGCTTACACCTGCTAGTAAGAAGCACTGGGATTGGTTCTGTACTCCAATCGGACCAGGCAAGGCAAGCATAACTGATGCCTTTTGACAGAAAAGAAAAAGGAGCTCAGAGTCAACTCACATCTTCAAGATGTATTTGGTAGTCTTAAATTGGTGCGGCTTCCAGGATTCTAATTTCTGCCTTCTATCAACAGACCCTTACCCACCCTGTCCCCAAATACCCACCCCCATCTCCAGAGTGGATGTGTCCTTAGGTTGGGCCAGAGTAGGTCACTCCCCTGGTACCTGTGATTGCCCCAAGGCCTGGATACATCAGCAATGCTGAGCCAATCAAAACCTCTGGATTTTTTTTTTTTAACCAGAATTTGAAGTCAGATCTTTTCTCCAACTCTGGTAAAAGACTAAGGAAGGGACACCAGATGAAATAGGACTGCAGTGAGAAGGCAGGGAAAATAAGACCAACTCAGCCAAATGAGAGGGGAAGACAGAAACAAATAAAGCAACAGTGTTAAGACATCAATCTTTTGGTCTTTTCTTTCCAAGGCTCACTTTGCCATCACTTCCATTTCTGTGAGCTAGCCTGGTACACTCTCAGAATTCTATTGCGGACAGAGGTGAAGTAGAGGAGGATGTTTGGATAAGCTCGTTCCAGTGAGATATGCTATTTGCAACTAAGTGAGTTCTGCCTAACAGAGTGCCTAAGTGTCCGTAATAAGCACACGCCATGTCTCTGGGACCCCCTGTGTTTGAGGAAACCTTCAATATGGGTTCAGACAATCTCTTACACACTCTTAGTGTCGACAGGGAGCAGGAAGATGCTGGGGAAACGGACTACATGCTAAACGCAGGACCTTAAGGAATAGCTGCTCACTCTTTTCTCTAATTTTGAAGTTCCAGGGAAGGTGTCTCATCCCTTTCTCTGTCTCTCAGCACTCTCGCCCTCTGTCGTATTTTATCATCCATGGAGTTCTGATGCCCCCTACTGCTGGCTGCTGGCTGCCGGCTGCTAAGGAAAAGGTCCGTACATCTCCCCGGCCCTAGTCTGGCATTCTCGGTTTCCATACCACTTTTTGGTTTGTGCTAATTCTTTTTCTCATTGTTTTTCTGTTGTGAGATCTCAGAATCTGGCTCTGTCTTCTCTCAATCCTTCAGGGCCACTTGTATCGTGTCCCCCACATCTTTGTCTCAATAACTTCCCCTTTACCTCTTTTTCTGTTTCTGATTTTGTTCTCTCTGCCTCAACCTATGTCTCAGGCCCTCTCTCTGAATTCCTGGTTCCTGTATTTCCATCTATTTCACTGGCTTGGTTTCTATGGCACACCCTCTTGCACTCCTCAGTGAAATGTTGTTTGTTTGTTTGTTATTTCCATGAAGAAACACACCAACGTTCCTGTCACCATCCTAAGAAATTTAACGAGGGGATGGTCAGCCTTACTGAATGCCCAGAAAGTTCTTCTAGCTGAGGACTAAAGCTAGGGCTTCTAGAAAACTAGATTTCTTGAACACTTTTCACTACCAGCTTGCTATGTAATATGGGGCAAATAATTTTCTCTTTCTAAGCTGCAAGATTTAAAAAAATTATGCCTGACAGGGGCTAGAGAAGAGTATTGGACAGCTCTGGGGTATCTTCTAGATTAAAGAAGAAAGTTATAGTTCCAGAGTTTCCTGGGAGAGGGTGGTACGTGTCCCAGCTGGACCTCTGCAGCTCTGTGTGTGATGTGCCTGCTCAGTGGGTCCTATGATGGATTGATTCTTTCGTTAATAGATAGGACTAATATTCTAAGAACCCTGCTGGCCTCAGTTTGTTCCTCTGCCAAAGTGAACAATTATTAGCATTTGAAACAAATACCCAAACAACCTCTCCAATTTGTATCACCATCCATCTGTGTTCATAGGAGGGAGGGCAGACACTGTTACATGGAAGGTACACATGTGTGATTTAAAACAGGGCCTGTGGCTTTCTAAGGGGGAACACTGACTTGGAGACAGCACAGAGGGTGTGTGTACCAGTCACTACCAGGTCAGATGCCCTGTGCACGTGATCCCACGGTAATGCTCACAATCTTCCTGTAAGGGGTTGTTTTATGGATAAGAAAACTGAGCTTAAAAGAGGTCAGGTATGTTGATAGCCAGAAAGTAGCACAGTTTAAATCTTAAATCTTTTCAGGTATAAAAACATCAGGAATATAAATCAAAAGCACAGGCTAGGTCAGAAGAAGCCCTTGAACTAGACTCTTTACTTCCCCGGGCTCAACTTTCCCCATAAATGAGATGATGAAAAACTCATCTTAGGATGTTCTAAGGGCTCTGTAATTTGTAACATATTAAGGTTCTGTCACTCTACCTATTACTCACTACTTCCCCTGACTTCTTTCTAATTTGTTCTGCTCTTTTATTTATGAGAACATATATAAGTCTGTATACCCTACATCAGGCATCAGCGCATTTCTCTGAAGACAAAGACTATGTCATAGTCAACTTTGGATTTCACATAATGTTTAACACCTTGTAGTTTTAAATATAGTAGACACTGAGTTTGTTTTTCTGTTGTCTGAAGGCAGAAAGAGTGGGAGGGAACAATTCAAGCACAGAAGCTAGAGAGGAAATATACAAGATGAGAAGGAAGGAAGGCATGGGAGAGAAAAGCTAAAATGTGTTTTATTACATGACAGAACTCATTTAAGACATAATAGGAGCTTCATTATTGCTTCACTTTTTAAGTGCCAATCACCGAGAAGGCCCCAAAATATTAAAAGAGAAAGAATTAGGAATCTATTGAATACCAAATTGAGAATGAAAATTTCAAATCGCTCAAATTAGAAAGCCATCCAGGCAGAAGCAGCAAAGCCCTTGCTTTACAGGGTTACGTCTTTGAAAACGCCTTTGTAGGTGCACATTTATCCTGCAAAGCCAGATGCCTCTGGAGCACAAACACACTCTTTCCCCAGCTTCAGAAAACCACCCAGGGGCTGTTCCCCCATTATCACTGCTTCCCTGCAGAGCAGCTCTCAGGACAGACGCTCACAATCGATACCAAACACCTCACACTTAAATCCATCAATGAAAAGGTTGTTACAGTAACAGCAGCTATTTTATGTGGCCACTGATTTCTTTCCGGGCTCCAAAACCCAAAGGAAATAATAACTGGTCATTTTTCATCAGGACAGACAATGCAGCAGGATAATGGGAGCAGAGACACTTCCTGTAACCCACAGGGCAGCCCGTGTGAAACGCCTGTAGAAAAGGTGAAAAACCCACCTCCTGGAAGGTTGCTATGCTTTGGGGCCATGAAAACCAGCAAAAGGAATCCAAATGAAAATAAGAAAAACAACACTGGGTGTTCCCACATTCCTGGGAAAAGCCATCACTGTGTTTCGTGTGAGTCTCCAAAGGAGGCTGGAAGACTGGCAAACTTCCGTCCCCATTTCACAGATGGTTAAGCAGAGACACACCAGGGAGAGGCTTTTTACCTGGCAAGACTAGTGTTAAAGCAAGAACTCTCTCTCCATCTAGTCTTGTGTCTGTGTGAGTGTGTGTGTTTGCTTTTCTCCTTCAAATTGCACAGCAAGCAAATCATTCAGTGATATAGATCCAAATATTAATGGAGGCAAAACAAAATTGTGTTTTTGAAGAATACTTAATGCCCTGGGGAAATGTTTACAGTATAAAAATTAAGTGAAACCATCAGTATGTGTGCCCCTGTGTATTATAATACTGATTGTTAAAAAATTTAATTTAGAAACATGCATACAGAGTCTATCTCTGGAGGGTGACGTGGCAAGAGACACTATGGGTCTTCTTGTGCTTTCCCGTACATTTCTTAAACTGTGCACCTATTCCTAATATGTTAATTTGAATATATAATTTGAATTACAAAAATATATGTATATGTGCACACATACACCAGTACACAAATCAAAACTACAGGGCTGCGCCTGTGCCTCAGTGAGTAGGGTGCCAGTCGCATATACCGAGGGTGGCAGGTTTGAAACCAGTCCCAGCCAAATTCCAACCAAAAAAAATAACTGGGCCTTGTGGCAGGCTATACTATATATGCTATAGTCCCAGCTACTCAGGAGGCTGAGGCAAGACAATCGCCTAAGCCCAGGAGTTGAAGGTTGCAGTGAGCTATCATGCCACAGACCACTCCCAAGGGTGACAAAGTGAGATTCTGTCTCTATAAAAAAAAAAAAATCAAAATTTAGAAAATCACAAGAGAAAAATCTTTTGCTTGCTTTTTCTTTTTGTCTTATGCAGGTCAAACCTGCTAGTCAACCTCATGACCTAAGTCAAAACTCCATCTCTCTGAGCCTTGCCACCTTCATCTGTCAGAAAAGGCATATTTCTATCTCTTGCCTAATTTATATGTTCTTTGAGGACAATAAGGAAGAATCGAGATTTTGTGCCTTGAGCCCAAATGTGCAGGCAGACAGGAAGCAGAGCTGTGATGAGACAGGGGGATCCCTGCTTTTGAAACCACAAATTTATTCAGAATTTTTTTTCTGTCTTCACTAAGCTGTGGGCTGAAGCAGCCCCGGTGATTATCACTTCACAAGCAAATGGGTGCAAACCGAGGGAGGCAGATGTGGCTCTAGTGGAGGGGGTGGGAGCCTCTAATTGCAGGATTTACATGAGATTCCCAGGAGGCAGAAAAACAGACAGCAGTGGAGACACCACAAGTTATTTCATGAACCAGAGACAGATGAGTAGGCTTCTAGAAGTGCCTGCCCTTGTTTCTGGCCCTTGGGGTCTTTGTAGGTGGAAAAGGAATTTAAAACTGGGACTGGGTGGCACAGGAATTAAACTAAAGTCAAGGTAAATTTATTGAACATCTACTTTCTGTGAGGCACGGTGACTTTGGGGAGGAAAAAAAATGTCAATCAGGTTGATAAAATATCTCAGATTGCATGTGAAGCCCCCACACTGTACCCCATGGTTGAACTAATATACACAGCTATGATTCAATAAAAAAAAAAAATGCAACAACAGAGAAATGAGAATGGAGAAATAATAATTTTCTAGTACCTGTTGTGTATCAAATACTGTTAGTCTATTTAAATTGTCCCATTTCATCTTTGAGAATAATTTGTAAATTAGTGCATGAATAAGTACATGTTCAACAAAGAGCCCCATAGAATGTCCGCAGGTCTGCAAACGTGCCATGCTTTCTGGCACGAGGCTTCCTTTGCATATGCAGTTCCTCTTACAACCATGCCCTTCCCACCCTCCCCACTTAACTCCTTTAGGAATTAGTTCAATGCCCACTCACTCCAAGAAGCCTTCTTTCATCCATCTGCTCTCAGGCTAGTTGAGATTCCCAAATCTGAACTCCCACCACACTCTGTATAATTTTTTATCATTGTGTATTTGCTTATCTGCATTCATCACTACATTACACACATTGTTGTGGTTGTTTTGTTGTCTTTTACTCCCAGGATCTCTAGCGCCTAATATATTGCCCAGAGAACAGAAGGAGAACTTCAAAAAATAAAAATTAAAAAAGGAAGAAAACTGTATTATTCGATAGAAAGAATAAAAGAATAAATTTTTGTAAAAAATAAATGCTAAATAAATGCGAAATAAATGAATGCTATGTAAATAAATTATGTAATAATTTACATATGTAAATGCTATGTAATAAATTATGCAAATAAACGCTTTGGGAATTAATACATCAGTGAAAGCAAGCAGTTCTGAATGCTGTAGATAGAGAAAGTGAAAAAACACTGAAACTGAGCATAGATGGCAAAAACAGGTCACAAAGAGCAGCATCAAAATAGCAACACATTCAGGAAAACCATGACTATTTTTAGCCTGTACTTTCCCCAAAACAGCATCATATTTCTTGCAATTGACCTGTGCATTTTGAAAATTTCCAGCTACCCAGCCAATTTCATATCCGGTGCATCCTTTGAGATTCATGTAAAAGCTTCAGACTCTCCCTGCCCCAAATCTGGAAGTGGGCAAATACCTTCTCTGATCCTGCTGGATCAGGGTCCACATTGTGTGTAGCTCTCCGCCTGGTTCTGAGCATCAGTCTGGACTAGGTCCTTCCACTGCAGTGGGCATTCTTGCACCATACAGAAAGCTAGACTTAGTCTCATAAAGTCCATAAATCTAGCATATCACAGTTTCATAGTAATGCAACTGCCAACCATAAAACAATATTCTGTTTCTTTAAATGTCTTGCTATTGACAAAGGCGTCCAAGGTTATCATTTGCCTTTTCTCATGTAATCTTCATGAAAGTCTGAGAGCAGCAGTTGTGGTCATCTTTCTTTGAGAGATAAGCTACTGAGGCGCAGGAGATTTCTTACTTTTCTTTGGTTGCAGCCTCTCAGATATTTTGTGGGTTTTCTCCCTTTCTCACTCTCTACCATCATCAATACTAATAGTCGAGACTATTAATGTTCAGGCATATCTGGTGCTTCTGTCTTCTGGCTCTCCTTCCCAGCCCTCTATAATTAGGAAGCACCATGTTGCTAATTCTGGTCAATTAACTGTCAACACGTTCACATGTCCTTGGGGCACATAGAACATGGTACACATAGCTAGTACAAGGTCATTCAACAAAGTCAAAGTCACATGTCTCCTTCTTCCCCTGTTAAAGTGTCATGTTGAGAACATGGAGGCACAGACACAGTGTTAGAAGGAGAGCTGAGCTATTGCTCTAAAGAGCGGGATATACTGTAGATGAGTGAGAATTAAACACTCACAGTGTTAATCCTAAGGCCTTTGGAGGATATTTGTTAATGCAGTGTCTCATTCTGACCTATGATGGATTGCAAAGGAAGCCTCTACCCCTATACTCAGGATTTTTGTACCCACACTTGCTAGAGGTTTTTCCAGTTCTCAACATTTAGTGCTCTCCTGGTGAGTCCCTACAGAGCATTAATTGTGACTCTATAATTATCTCTCGAAGTGCACTTAAAGTTCAGTCCGAGATCAATACTTCTCCTCTACACTGCCCCATGCATGCTTCCCTCCCCTGCCTCATTAAAATAACCAAGCCAGGCTACCCCAGCTGCACTTGTCGGCTCCCTATTCTTACCACTCCAGTTCCATTGAGCAAGTGATTATAGAAAAGACCAGAGAGTCCAAATATCTGTTGTGAAATTGAAAGACCTTTGGAGCTAGAAGAAGTCACCCAGTGGTGGAATCAAGAATAGGGAAGGAGGAGGTGGCGCCTGTGGCTCAGTGAATAGGACGATGGCTCCGTATACGGAGGGTGGCAGGTTCAAACCCGGACCCAGCTGAACTGCAACAAAAAATGGCCAAGCGTTGTGGCAGGCACCTGTAGTCCCAGTTTTTTGGGAGGCTGAGCTAGGAGAATCGCCTAAGCCCAGGAGCTGGAGGTTACTGTGAGCAGTGAAGCCACAGCACTCTACCAAGGGCGACAAAGTGAGACTCCGTCTCCAAAAAAAAGAAGGAAGTATATGGAAGGCGGGATTTGCCTAGTCCAATGCCTGCCTGTCCTCTTTAGCAGAGTGGCAAAATGACTCAGTTTTACCCACAAATACCTCCAGGGGAAGGGCCTTCACTAGCCCACAAAGCACTTCTTCCATCTTTGAACAGTCTTCCTCTTCACATAGTTTTTCACTGTCTTGTGACTATGTATTCCATCCAGGGCCCTTGAATCTCAGACGAAGATATCTGTTCTTCCTCCCCCTAAGAATTCCTTTGTTTTTAACTTTTTCTTATTTTTCCATATACAGGTGTTTATTAGGTCTCCACTTTTTGCCTTCACAGAATTAAAAAGGCTTAAAATTTAATAACAATAACAGTGTTTAAGATAAGGACTAGAAACAAAAACCTTGAAAAGAATGAATGAAGATAAATACATTCAGAAAAGAAATCAGAAGATTACTGCATTGAAATATTAAGCAATATTAATAATAATAATGCAAAGAAAGTAACATTCACATTGTCAAATAAGAGTATGTCTATTAT
>CAUYON010117472.1:0-16685 GCA_963573935.1 Arctocebus calabarensis
GTCCCAGCTACTTGGGAGGCAGAGGCAAGAGACTCGCTTGAGCCCAGGAATTGGAGGTTGCTGTGAGCTGTGATGCCACAGCACTCTATCCAGGGTGACAGCTTGAGGCTCTGTCTCAAAAAAAAAAAAAAAAAAAGAAAACCTGGCTCTTCCAAGCCTCTATCTAACCCTGTTCCTTGATGTGTACCTTCCTGTAGAGCAGGGACGATACTTGTCATTCACCTATGTTGCCATGCCCTCAGTCATACTCATTCACGGTGGACAGAAATAATAATTGATCAAAGCACTCTTCCCTGCTGGATCTGGACTAGACCTCGGAATCTTTCCAATTGATTAGTGTTGGTGTTAAGGACGATGTCCATTTGTCTCTTGCTCATTATTGCTACCAGGAGGGTAATTCTGCCTTTTAACACCAAAGGGACTTCATGACTCATATTTGAATAATTCTTCTACAATACCCAAACAGCAGTTGAAACTAGATTGGAGTATTTTATTAAGACTGTAATAAAGGCTAAATGACAAACAATGTGGAAATAGAACAACATAAAACTAGATGATCTTGTCCATTCCTTTCCAAACCATCCCTAGCCTGGGATTGTTTGTTTCTCTTTGGAATATTTCATATCTTCAGGACTTTGAAGTTTAATCCAAGAAAATGAAGACTCAAAAGAGAAGAATGGTTCTATTTGTTGTCTTCTGAATTATAAGTGAATTGCCTGATATTTCTCTGAGGATGAGCAACAGAATGTCCCTAGAATATGTCTTATTTTATTTTATTTTGTTTGAGACAGAATCTCACTTTTTCAACCTTGGTAGCACCTCACAGCAACCTCAAACTCTTGGGTTTAAGCAATTCTCTTGTCTCAGCCTCCCAAGTAGCTGGGGCTACAGGTACCTGCCACAATGCCTGGCTATTTTTTTCTAGAGATGGTTTCTCACTCTTGCTTAGGCTGGTCTTAAACTCATAAGCTCAGGCCACCCACTGTGGCCTGCCAAGTGCTGGGACAAGTGTGAGCCACCATATCTGGCCCTAGAACATGCCTTTAAGAGAGGCGACACTTAGCTACAATTCTGTGGTGACCTCAAATCCCAACATTCCTTCAGAAGATCCACACATTTCAAAGTTATAAATGTTGTCTTCCAATTTATGGAGAAGAATGTATAAGTTTATTGCATAGTGCTTCCAAGATCAGCTAGACCAGTGGTAGAATCCACAGGGGGATGGTCAGACTTGCCTTTAACACAAGGTTATATTTTCTACTAATAAAAGTTGCCCTGACACTATTAACCTGTCTTATGTTTCAGGGTGCTCCCAGTCACTAGCAATATTTAGGCAAATGTTGGTTTGCCCTCTGCTAGAGATGAAATTGAATAGACTTCTAATGACATGGAAAATTGAACTAAATCTCCCCTCCAGAGGGAGGCTCTTTGATAAGTATAGTTAGTTCACACAGTATGACGTGTGTATTGGCAATGAGGCAATGAGGTAATCTATGAGCTATTTGAATGTTTCTATTCTGATACTTGAAGGCCAATGTATGACTGACCATGGGTGGTGATGATGTACCTGTACCTTCTAAGTGGGAAGGTCTTTCAGTGGGAATTGAAAAGACACAGTGGTGAAAAAATAACAGAGTTATATGCACATAGTATATACTATTACATGTTTACAAGTGAATACAATATAGTTGCATTATAACATATAATTATATAAATTAACAATGTACATATACACAATCTATGATTTCAAGTTTATAGCTGACTGCAATGTAGCCAATTTTAAAAGTTTTTTGACATAATCTTGATCATATAATTGTAAGATGAAATATTATGTCACTAAAATAGCACTGCTGTAGAAAATATATAATGGTTTGGGGAAATAGTCACACAATGGAAGAAAAGCAGATCATAAAGATAATGTATTGAATGATTCTACTTTTGATGGGCAAAAAGCATATTTTATTTATGTTTTAAAAAATAGGCTAAAGATGCTCTTTAATTTCATAAGAAACAAAAGAACTGGAAGGATATACTTTAAAAAGTTAATCATGGGTACTGTGGGAGAGTAGGCTTATGAAGGATGTGTGTTTCCATTTCAAATGCCTTCTTAAAATATTTCCACAGTTCCTAAAATAAGCACATACTACTTTGGTGATGTATTAGCCTTACACTCCTGCCATCACACATTATAGTAACCTTTTTTTTCCTTTTTGAGACAGGGTCTCATTCTGTTACCCCAGGCTAGAGTGCTATGGTGTCAGCGTAACTCACAGCAACCTCAAACTTCTGGGTCAAGCGATCCTCTTGATTCAACTTCCTAAGAAGCTGGAACTACAGGTGTCTGCCATGATGCCCAGCTCATTTTTTTATTTTTAGTAGACACAGGGTCTCACCTGTGTGTGGACCAGGCTCAAACTCTGAGCTCAGGTGATCCTCCTGCCTTGACTTCCCAGAGTGCACGAACCAGAGAACTTGGCCAAATTATGGTAAACTTAATGGCTTAAACACAAGTTTATTATCTCTGGTTGTAGGAGTCCAACATGAGTTTCATGGGTTGAAATCAAATGCTACATTCTTTTATGGAGGTCATCTTAGCATTTCTTACCTTTTTCAGCTTCTAGAGGCTGTCTGCCTTTCGTGGCTGGTGGCCTCTTTCTTCATCTTCAGGGCCATGTGTCTCTTTCATAGACATACCTTCTTCTGACTGGCTTCAACTGGAAAAGTTTCTCTGCTTTTAGAATTCTCACAGTTAAGTTGGGTTTACCTAAGTAATCCAGGATAATCTCTCCATGCTCTTAAATACTAATCACATCTGTGAAGACCCTTTTGTCAAGTAAGGTAACATTCACAGGATCCAGGGATAGAAAAGAGTCCATTATTCTGCCTACCACATGTGGCCAGGGAAAGAAAACATTTTGTAAATATGGACTGAATCCCTACTGAACTTATAATGTACTTTCCGATGGAAGCCAAGTCAGACTAGCCATCAGAGCTTATGTGACCCATGGTAGAGAGGACTTTGCTCTTTTGGACACCACTGGATAAGAGCACTAATGGGACAGTTTGACACAAACATCATGAAAAACAATGTTTCTTGAAGATGTGTTCAGAGTTCCCAAGCAGATGCCAGGGATATGCCCCTTTCCCACTGTCTTCTCGGCCTCTGTTTTTAACCATTGCCCCCCATTCATGTTTATTCTTGCCTCTCCCTTCTCTTCATGTGTTTGGGAATAGTGGCTAGAGACCCAGTTTCCAAATCTATAGGTGGTGACCCCACTTAGGGAGGGCGTGTGGCCTGGCCTCAAGAAGGGTGGGGAGAGAAAGTGGAGGATAGGTGGGGAATGAGGTGGGTTTGAGGGAAGGTGTCTGGGGAATTCCTTTATGGGGTAGATCTCTGGGATGTCTTGGGAAGCTCCTGGCCCTCTCCTCTCCTTTCCCCTGGGTCTAAAAGATCCACTCACCTACTTTTTAGCTGCCTCCGCTAGTGTCATTGAAGTCTTCTCACTTCCTCACCAGGGGAAAAAACATAGTTGTTCACACAAGTTCAAGCCCATCTGGAGTTTTCTGAGGGCTTTTGCTTCTAGCAACTGGGGGCAAAGAACTCTCTCACCTACTTCTCTCTGATTATTCTTACGTATGCAAGAGCTAGTGAAGGAGAGATATATAGAAAGGGCTGCTGAGGAAGGCCAGGTGTGGAGGAAAGCCAGCAAAGGCTCTGCCCTGGGTCAGGTGGCAGCAGGTTGAGGGAGGAGAAGGTCTGCTGTCCCCCTACAGGGAGCTTGCCTGCAACCCAGGCCACCACAGTGGAATCCAAGCAACGCAGCGAGTTTGTCTCCTAACGATGTTCCACAGCTGGTGAGGGCCTTGTTTTCTCACCTTCTGAGCTTGCCCTGCAGTTAGTTGAGGAAGGGTCTGGAGAAGTCTCTTCAGAGACAAGTGTCAAGTGGCCCTCTTTCTGAGCAGCTCCAGTGAACGCTGCTCCTGCCGGGGAACATGGGCGGGGCTGGACTCCCAGTGGTGATGACAGTAAGTAACTGCCCCTTGTGAGTGCTGACTCTGTTTCAGACGCTGAGCTCAATGCCCAGCTGCACCTGGTTAAATCCTGTGATCATACTATGACTGAAGAATTATGTTACCTTTGTTATATGCCAGTGATTTCAAAGTAGCATAGGAAAATGTATAAAACTTTGCACTAAGTCAGTGTAATATGAATGCCGTGCAAAAATTATCGAGAATAAAATATTCCGAATAAATCACTGAAGTCAGGAGGAGGGCTTAGCTTATGGTTGTGCTGAGCCCTGTAATCACCCATGTGGAATGAACTCTGGAGCCCTGTCTCCTCCCTGCCAGGCTTCCTCCACTCTGGCCCACCACACTGCAGCCACTCTGGGGCTCTCTTCTCAACCTGGAGCACTTACAGCCTATTGGGGGCCGAACTTACTTCCCTCTGCCCCAAATTCCTATGTCAAAGTCCTAAACCTCAGTACCTCAAAATGTGCCTGTATTTGGAGAAAGTTCTTTTAAAGAGACAAAATAAAATGAGGTCATTGCGATGGGCCCCAAGCCATTATGACTAGTGTCCTTATAAACAGAGGAAATTTAAATACAGACTGTTATATTATGATATACATATTTTGGTTTTCCTCCACAGTTCCAACTGTCAGATCCCGTAAGCCTTGTTATTGCCTATGTGAAGAGAACAATAAGAATATCTTTTGTTAAGTCTTTGGCCTTTTGTCCTGGGTCCCTGAAGCAGCCCAGGAACAGGGTCAGAGCAAAAAGGTGAAAGACAGTCTTTTGTCACACCTGCGCTTATGTTAATGAGGCAATTTTTGGAAAGTCATTATGGCCACAGTTGGGAGTGCCAGTTGCCCAGGGATCCAGACACCTGCTCAGAGGGTTGGAACTTTCAGTCCTGACCTGAATATTGGGGATGAAGGCTGAAAGTTAACTTGATCATTAATGGCTATCATCAATCAGGCCTATGTAATGAAGCCTCCATAAAAATCCCAAAGAACTGGGTTCAAAGAGCTTGTGGGTAGCCAAACAAATGGGAGTGAAAGGGTGGAGCAAGATGGGTGAATAGAAACCTCCAATGACCATCCTGCCATAGGAACACCAAATTCAACAACTGTCCACAAAAGCAAACGCTTTTAGAAGAACTGAAAATCAGGTAAGCAATCTTACTTCTGGTTTCAACACTGTATCACAGGAAGAGGCACCAAGGAGGGCAGAAAGGCAATCTTGCATTTCTCTGCCATCCCTCCCCACCCCCAGCAGTGCCTTTCCTGCAGGCAGAGTGGAGAAAAAAAAATCTATGCCCAAGGGAGAGAAAGTGAAGTGATTGTGGGACTTTACTTTGAAACTCAGGCCTGCCCTTGTATAGGGGAACACAGTATATGGCAGAATTCTGATGCTTATCCTGGGTGGAACATTCAGACCCACAGGGCCAGAGGGAGGTCCTCCCCCAAACCCAAGTTCCAGCTAGCCCTACCCCTCTACTACCAGCTGACAAAAATGCAGCCTGGGCCTGGATTAAATTAGTGAGGCAGTGGGGCCTCAAAGGCTGTAGTCCTTGGGCAATTCCTGGGTCTGTGCTGGCTCAGAGCTACTGGACTTGGGGGAGCACATGACCCAGTGGGACACCAGCAGTGGTGGATAAGCCAGTTCCTGTGTTACCCTTAAGCCTTAATTGCAGTCAGCAGGGCTCAGGGAGAGTCTCCTTCCATCTGGGGAAAGGAAAGAGAAAACATACAGGATGTTGTTTTAAATCTTGGGTACCAGTTCATCCACCATAAAATAAAGTACCAAGCCTGAACCCCTGAACCCAGACTTAGTTCCTGGAAGGCAGGTCTAGACCCACTGAGGGCGAGAAGGAAACATGCTACCCTGAAGGGAAGGACTCAGTCCTGGCAGGTCCTGCTGCCTAAGGGCACTGGGCTTTCAGTAAACATCAGAGGGAGAGCAGCAACAGTCCCCACAGCTGTGAGTGAGACTAGGCTGGAGTCAGGTATGACCTGGTGCTGGTGGCCACAAGGGTGTGCCCACATCACTTCTCCCTTGACTCCAGAGCCCAGCACAGAGAGTGAGAGAATTTGCCTGGGAATCCAGGTAATTCTTCCACATCTTGCCCAACTCCTCCAAGGTGTTACTGCCAGGAGTCTCCAGGCATCACCGCATTAGTGGGTTTGGGGCTACAGTGACCAAAGACTGAGATCACAACACTCAATTCCCTTGGAATATTTGGAAAGTCTTCTCACAAAGGATGGGCTTAAATAAGTCCAGACAGTGAAGATTAAAGTAAGTATCTAACTCTTTAATACTCATACATTGATGAATGTCCATAAGCATCAAGAACATTTGGGCAAACATGATCTCACCAAATGAACTAAATAAGGTACCACTGGCCAAGCCTGTAGTAATGGAGACAAAGAATTCTCAAGAATTCTCAAGAAGCTCAATGAACTTCAAGACAATACAGAGAAGGAATTTAGACACCTATCAGAGAAATTTAACAAAGAGATTAAATAGTTTTTTAAAAAGGCAATCAAAAATTCTGGAGCTGAAGAAGTCAATCGACAAACTGAGAAATACATTAGAATCTCTCAATAGCAGAATTGACCAAGAAGAAGGAACTGTGAGTTTGAAGACAGGGTATTTGAAAATACATAGTCAGAAGAGAAAAAAGGAAAAAGAATATGAAAGAATGGAGCATTCTTGTAAGTTCTAGAAAATAGCCTCAAAAAGGCAAATCTAAGAGTTACTAGTCTTAAAGAGGAAGCAGAAAGAGAGATTGGGGTAGGGTAGAAAGTTTATTCAAAGAAATAATAATAGGGAACTTTCCAATCCTAGAGAAAGATATTAGTATTTAGGTATAAGAAGCTCAGAGAACACCAAGCAGATTTAACCCAAGCAAGACTATCTCAGGGCATTTAATACAAGATTCCAAAGGTCACAGATAAGGAAAAAGTCCTAAGAAAAGCAAGAAAAAAGAAAAAAAAATCTCCCATGGAGCTCCAATATGTCTGAGAGCATACTTCTCAGTGGAAACCGTACAGACCAGGAAAGAAATTTAACTCTAGAATATTATAAAGACTTTCCCAGACAAACAAAAACTGAGGGATCTCATCAACATGAGACCTGTCCTAAAGACATGGTAAAGGTATAACTGACCTCTCATTTAAGAAATCTTAACGACACCTACGTAATCTTCTTCTTTAACTCTTTGACATTTTGTATTGTTTCCCAGAAATGGTGGATTTCCTAATGACATAAAAGTTGAGATTCCGAAAGCCCCTGAGCAAGTTTCCTGATGCCAAGAATTACCCACAATGTGTATCAGACCAAATGGGGAAAAAGTGAAAGCCTTTTCTCTAAGATCTGGAACAAGACAAGGTTGTCCACTTTTACCACTGGTATTCAACATGCTACTAGGATTTATTGCTAGAGCAATCAGACAAGAGAAGAAAATGAGGGGCATTCACACTGAACTAAAAGAAGCCAAATTTTCCATGTTTTCAGATGATATGTTTTTATATCTAGGGAAACCTAAAGATTTCACAAAAAACTATTAGAACTGATAAGCAAATTCAGGCCAATTGCACTATGCAAAATCAACATACACAAATCTGTATCATTTCTATATACCAACAGCAAAAAATCTGATACAATGAGAAAGTAGTAGCTACAAATAAAATACCTAGGAATAAACTTAACCAAAGAAATGAAAGATCTCTATAATGAAAACTATCAGGCACTGATAAAAGAAATCGAAGAAATCACAAAGTAAAAAGATATTCCATGCTCATGGATTGGAAGAATAAAAAATGTCCATATTACCCAAAGCAATTTACAGATGCAAAACAATCCCCATCAATACTGATTATTCTTCAGAGAAATAGAAAAAAGAGTCCTAAAATGTCTATGAAATCACAGAAGACCCAGACCAGATAAAGCCATCCTGAGCAAATGCAACAAAACTGGAGGAATCATATTACCAACTTCAATTTATACTAGAGAGCTCTAGTAAACAAAACACATGATACTGGCATTAAAACAGGGACATAGACCAATGGAACAGAATAGAGAACCCAGAAATAAATCCACTGATCTATAATGAACTTATTCTTTGACAAAGGTGCCAAGAATATATGGTGGGTAACAGTCTCTCCATAAATGGTGCTGGGGAAACTGGATATCCATATGGAGAATGAAACTAGATCCTTCATATGTAAAAATCAAGTCAAAATGGATTAAAGATTTAAATCTAAGACCTGAAACTATGAAACTACTAACAGAAAACAACAGGGAAACCCTTTAGGACATTGATCTGGCAAGGACTTCTTGAGTGATACCCCCAAAGCATAGGCAACCAGAGCAAAGTTGGACAAATTAGATTATATTGAGCTAAAAAGCTTCTGCACAAGCAAGGGAACATTGACAAAGAGAAGAGATAACCCACAGAATGAGAGAAAATATTTGCAAATTACTTATCTGATGAGGGATTAATGACTTCAGTATGTAAGAAGATCTAACAACTCAATAGAAAATAATCAAATAATTCAATTAAAAGTGGGCAAAGGACTTGAATAGACATTTCTTAAAAGAAGACAAATGGCCAACTGGTGTATGAAGAAAATGCTCAAAATCATTAGTGACTGGAGAAATGAAAACTACAGATATCTCGCCCCATTAAAATGGCTTTCATCAAAAAGACAGACAATATGGGCGATTCCTGTGGCTCAAAGGAATAGGGCGCCGACCCCATATACTGGAGGTGGCAGGTTCAAACTCAGCCCCGGCCAAAAACTACCAAAAAACAAACAAAAAGACAGACAATAAGGAATCCTGGGAAAGAGATTGAGAAAGGGGAACTCTGGTACACTAATTACATTGCTGGGAATGTAATTAGTGCAATCAGTATGGAGGTTTCTCCCAAACCTAAAAATAGAACTAAGACCAACAAACTAAAAATAGAACTGCTGGGAACACAACCAAAGGAGGGGACTTCAGGCCTATTTGCAATAGTCAAGATTTTGAATCAATCTAAGTGTCATCAATGGATGAATGGATGAAGACATTTTGCCACCTATACATAATGGAATATAGTATAGCCACAAAAAAGAATAAGATCTTGCCATTCAGAACAGCTTTGAAGGAACTGGAGAACTTCATGTTAAGTGACACAAGTCAAGCACAGAAAGACAAATCTCATATGTTTTCATTCGTATATGGAGCTAAATACTAAAAGCAATTGAACTCATGGAGACAGAGAATAGAAGGATGGTAACTAGAGACTGGAGGGGTAGCAGAGAGGGGGAGGCCTAGTGGGGATAGTTAATGGGTGCAAAAAATATAGGCAGAATGAACAATATGTGATGGTCTGCCACAGTGACCATAAACAGCAGTAAGTTAGAGTTGACTATAGAATAACTGAAGGAGTGGAATTGGAATGTTTCAAACACAAAGAAATGACAAATACTGGAAGTGATGGCTACCCAATTACCCTGATTTGATTAATTCCCATTGTATGTCTATATTAAAACATCTCATGTACCTATAAAGATACATGTACACAATTGTCATGTGCCCACCATGACTAAGAACAAAATCTAAACAGGTAGGGGTTTCCAGGAAAGTTACAAGAACACACTCATGGGCCTGGAGTGCGGCACACTCCAACTCCATGGGAAGGTAATTTCTAGTTCCTTTCTACTAAATATAATCTCCTGTGTTTGGGACCCTTCCAGACATTACCCTATGTGTCTCTTTATCTGTCTGTTTATTTGTATCCTTTAAAATGTCCTTCGTAGTAATCTATTAAATGTAGGTAATTGTTTCCCTGAGTTCTGTGAGGCTATCTAGCAAATTAATCAATCTAAATAGGGGGCTGTGGGAACCCCAGTTTATAGCCAGTTGATCAGAAGCACAGGTGAAATGACCTGGTGCTCGTCATTGGTATTGGAAGTGGAGAGCAGTCTCGCAGGACTGAGTCCTCAGTCTGTGTGTTCTGATGCTACCATCAGCTAGTGTCAGAATTGAAGTGGCCTGGAGGACACTCAGCTAGTGTTCACAGTAGAATCACTTACTTCTTGGCAGAGAGAAATCAACATACATCTGGTGTCAGAAGCATGTTGTGAGAGCACAGAGGAAAATGTTTTTTGTTTTTTTTTCTTTAAATTCCATACACGGACACATACACAGGAAAAATGATATGTAGACACAGCAAGAGGACAACTATCTTCTTCATCTACCAAGCCTAGGGGAAAGGCCTCTGAAGAAACCACTCTCCACCTTCATCCTCTAGTCTTTAGACTTGTGAGAAAATAAATTTCTGTGGTTGAAGTCACCTAGTCTGTGTGTATATTATAGGCCTGGCTAACTAGTACGGAGACTGTATGTGTCCCAGGAACTTTGTGCTCTGTATTTTCTGGTTGGAATTCTCTGTTCCCAGGTTCAGATCAAATATCCCTTCCTCATGGAGGCTGTCCCCACTTCATTCACATCAGTGTCCCCCCTCCTCCAGGGCCAACCTCTCACAGTGACCCCTAGTCCAGGCATCTGTTCTGTTTCTCATACTAGCCCCAACATTGCTTGTACAAGTGGTTATTTTTTTCTCCTCTGTTCCCTTTTAGAATGTAAGCTCCATGAAGGTAGCTTCTAGTTCCTTTTTACTAAATAACCTTTGATAAAGGGAATAGTCCTGACCCTCCCCCTCCCCCGAAGCTGTTGTGCGAGGTCCCCAGAATTTTGATATCTGCTATGGGCAATCACAAGTTACTCTGTCTTTTCTTCTTCATTTGCTCCGGGTTCAGCTTTTTTTTTTTTTTTTAATATTTATTTTTATGAAGTCCATTGAGTTTTATAGGAGGCTTGGCTTCTTTCCAACATGCTCTGCAAAGGCGGCTGTCTGCTTTCCTAATTAATGACAATGGCTGTGTGTTAACTTCAGCACCTCCCCCTCTCAAATGTTTGTGTACAGTACGTTCTGTGTGTCGTGGCACTGGGACAAAAAGCAACTCTCTGCTTTTTGGTCAGAACCGAAAATAGATTTCCCCACTGGGCAGAAGCAGAGATGCGTGGAATCTCTTGTGCTCTCACTGAATGCTCCCACTGGCGGGAGTTCTGGGATATTACCATTATTGTTATTTTATTTTATTTTTGAGACAGAGTCTCACTTTGTCACCCTGGGTAGAGTACCCTAGCCTCTTAGCTTGCAGCAATCTCAGAGTCCTGGGCTCAAGACTTTATGTGTCCCAGGAACTTTGTGCTGTATATTTTCTAGTAGGAATTCTTAAGCAATCCTCTTGCCTCAGCCTCCCAAGGAGCTGGGACTACAGGCCCTGCCTCCTGGAACTACAACCCCTGGCTAGTTTTTCTATTTTTAGTAGACACAGGTCTCTTGTTCAGGCTGGTCTCAAACTCCTGAGCTCAGGTGATCCACCCATCTTGACTTCTCAGAGTGGTAGGCTTAAGGGCAAGAGCCATATCTCCTGGCTTGGGATATTATTATTTGAACATTTTTTTCCTATTATGATGAAGATACATGAACATACATATGACAGAATATTAGAAATGGCAGAAATTCCACTTACTGTATAACAAAACCCAGTCTTGCTAGCCACTTACCAGTCAGGATAGCTGGCTTCACAGTATCTTAAGGGAAATATCGAATTTGAAGATATTTGATCTTTTGTAATGTTGTTTCTGATATGGGTGAGCAGCAATCTGAGAGCTATCAGATTAAATAAAGAACCAAGATAAGTTATTTTCTTACTGGGAACTGAAATGGATTTGGCTAAAAAAAGAACAGATAAACTTGTCAATGTTGCAAAAAAAGAGCTTATTAGAAATGAATCCAATTTCATGAAAATTCCAGTAGTGTTTAATTTAGGTAATATTACTGCCTCACAGAAACTGTTGCAGTCAACCATGTGATAGGTCACTTTTCACATTTTTCTGAGTCGTAGGATCTTCCAATTTCTGAAATAGCATAGAATATATAAATATTGATTTTTTTCATTTAAAAGAAGCTGAAGAAAAAGCATGGGACAAAATGTTGACAAAGGAAAGCTCAAAATCACAAGGACAACCAAACCCCAAATCCATAGAGGGTACCAATTTGCTAATTGGAATTTTTCTGGGATTCTTGTTGCTTTAAAGCTATAGTATGAACCGTGACTCACAGTTCCAGATTGACAACTATCATTTTTTCTTAACCGAGAAAGAGGCACTTCCTTTTTTTGGTTGTCAACTGCTAAGCTGTTTAGTGAGCGCCCGGGAATCAGGTCAATGTGAACGCACAGACTGATGAACGATTCTCACTGGAATGGCACAAAATCAAACCTCAGTTTTGGACTTTGGTCTCATGGCAACATTTAACTTCGAGGTACTGATTAAAGTAAAACCTCCCTGTTTCAAGAGGTTTATTCATTTTTTTTAAAAAAAGTTCTGTTAGTAACTGAATGAGTTTATAGTTCTGAGTAACTGAATGTATGGTCTGCAGTAAATGAGTTCTTTATATTCAGCCTCAGAAACTTGTAATTACATTTGAGGCAGGACATGTGATACCAGAAGATATAAAGCAATTCAGTCCCAACTGCCACTTGGATTCAGGGAAGGCAGTTCAGCAAAATCAGCAGAACGTGTGAGAAAATCACCACTATTAATCATCTCTTAAAGTGGAACTGGAGAAAGCTTTTCCTTAAAAACAAATAGATTTACTCTTTTTTTCATTAGTCCTGGGCTTTTAAAATAAATTGTGATGAGGTTGCATTTTCAGCAGCAATTGATCTTTTCTGTCTTGCTAGATCATGTTAGGAAATCATAGGCGTAAGTACTGTCATAGCATTTCAGTTTGAGAAGTGGCGGCCCTAAAAGAAGTTGGAAAAGAAATGCTTTGATTTTCAATGGCTCTGAAATCAAATGTGGCCGTGCACCAAGGACTTCTCCCTATCTCTAACTACAAAAAGACACTCTAGGCTCGGAGCCTGTGGCTCAACGGGCTAAGGCGCCAGCCACGTACACCTGAGCTGGCGGGTTCGAATCCAGCCCCCGGACCCGCCAAGCAACAATGACGGCTGCAACCAAAAAATGGCCGGGCGTTGTGGTGGGCACCTGTAGTCCCAGCTACTTGGGAGGCGGAGGCAAGAGACTCGCTTGAGCCCAGGAATTGGAGGTTGCTGTGAGCTGTGATGCCACGGTACTCTATCCAGGGTGACAGCTTGAGGCTCTGTCTCAAAAAAAAAAAAAAAAGACGCTCTAGAAGACATATGTGTCCAAGGAAATGGTGAGATATTTGAACGTGAATGATCTTTGCATAAATAGGCCATGTACATTTTTTTTTTTTTGAGAGAGTCTCACTCTGTCACCCTGGGTAGAGTACCGTGGCATCATTCTAACTCACAGCAACCTCAAACTCCTGGGCTCAAGTGATCCTCTTGCCCCAGCCTCCCAAGTAGTTGGGACTACAGGTGCCTGCCACAATGCCCGGCTAATTTTTTATCTTTATTTTTTTTTTAAGAGACAGAGTCTTGCTCTGGCTCAGGCTGGTGTGGAACTCCGAAGCTCAAGCAATCCACCTGCCTCAGCCTACAGGTACATTTTAAATGTAGTTACGTTAGGAAAAATTGACAAATTTGAAACAGTACCATTTCCAGGTAGATTGACCCAAATCTAACAGTTTACTAATAATTTTACCAACCTACCAAAATTTTTATCAATTTTATTATTCTTTCCATCATTCATTCATGATTTTTAAAAATATTTCTTGGGACTTGATTAGTTCTACAACTAATGGCAGTGAGTATCTAGGGCTTTGAAGTTTTCTTGATCATGCTTAGGAACATCTATTCAGTTTCTCTGAACATTCCCGTGGTCTGTCTTCTAATCCTCTAGGTTAATATTAGGTTCAATCTAATTTTTATCTGGACTTGGCTCTTTTGGGTCAACCCTCCTAAGGGACTAAAGTCAACCCTTCCCTTAGAATCCTGGGACACCGATTGGCCTGAGCTGAAGCTGGGCAACCACACACAGTGGCTCATGCTGCCCGCTTGGGACACCGTCATATACTTTCCTCTAAACGTGCGCCTCATTTGGTTGTTTCTGGAGTTTGCAGATACCTTTTTCTCCATGATCTCCAATTTCAACTTTTTGTACTTTAAACCATTCTTTAAGGTCCAGCTCACATCATTTCCCTTCATTACAACTTATTCAATCTATGTTCTTCGTTCTCCTCTACAATTTCCATTTATTTTGTATTTTTTATTTTGTACACACCTAGAAATGTATATGGTAGACAGCTGTTTATCCTTTGAATTCTCACTAGATTGAAAGTTCTTTGAACAGTAATATTGTTTCTCATTTATCTTAGTAGTCCCTGGAGAGTTTTGTTTGTTGTCTTTCAAGCAGAAGGTGTCTGATAAATACAGTAGAACCTCTGTAAGGTGATCACCCAAGGGGCTGTAACAAAGTGGTCAACATACAGAGGTGGTCAACATAAGGGACTAGGCCTGCTGTACTGATATGTACACGTGGTGAATGTCTGGTCTATGAGAATTAGGTCAACTTAAGGAGACAGTCAACTGGGGAGGTTCTACTGTATTTGTTGACAAAGTTGGGAGGAATTGGATGCAACATTGGTGATAGACATCTTGGATATGGGCTTTATTTTTGCCTTTATTTTTTCATCCAATCCCAGAAGTGATAATAAAAAAACCGAATGTCCATATTAAGACTACATTTATAGTCAAAGAGCCCTTGAGTTACAATGAAACAACTGAGGCTAGAATTTAGCTCTTTATGTTAAATTTGTGGCACTAATATTCCCAGTTGCAGTTTGGGAAGTCACCAACACAGACATAACGTCATTGCAAACCAGGAGGCCAAGCATAGCTGTGGGAAAGAAAGCCATGTTCAAAAGGAAATATCCAAATAATAGAATGGAGGGTCTAGAAAATCACCATGATGAATGCCTTTTTTGTGGTCTCATTTTCCCCAAGGTTGCTCTGGTATGAAAGTCCTTCTTTAAGGAGATAAACATAAAAAGAAATAAGTGGTGGCAAAAAAAAAAAAAAAGAAAGAAAAAAAAGGTTCATTCTTGAAATGGCCTTGTATGTTCTTTGGCTATTTCAATGCAATGTTTATCTAATAAATAGAGTTTTCACTGTTAAACAGTAGAGCTGTGTCTGCACTCCTGGGCCAAAAGGCTGGACCTCCCTCAGGTCTCGTCATGCTCTTACTACTGAAAAAAGTTCTGTTTTAATGAAAAGAGATACTATGAGACTAGAGCCAGCACCAGTGATGCCTGCCTAACATTTTCATATTTCTGGATAGTATATAAGTCTTCAAATGGAATCATAAGTTCGTCTTTATGTGTGTAAGTTTGTGTGTATGTGCCTCCATGAAAAATGTAATTTTAATAAAAACTGACAGTAAAAAGCACCCTGGCCATACTTTTTTGAGGTCCAATTCTATGTAACTGCTTCCTGTGTAATGTTTAACAGGGAAAGGCATCAGCCTTGTATATTGGTGCATCTGTGGAAAATATAAGTAAATGTTTTGACGTCCACATTGAAAAAAAAAAGGAAGGAAAAAAGAAGGCTAATGTGTGAGAGGGTAACATTTAAAAGAAGATATTAATTCCAGAACAGAGGAAGTGAAACCTATGTCCAATTACTTGCCTCTACTCTTAACAGCAAACACATTTAGATATAATCTGCACCATTTTTGGAGAAATTTTCAGATATGAGGTTGCTGTCTGAACTTTGCATTTCTTCAGATAAAGGGAATGTTTCTTGAAAATAGTAAGATTGCTTTTTAACATGGTAGACCCTGAGAGAGCAGGTCAAGGAGAGACAGGTGAAAGAGGAAAAAAAATTATGTTAAATTTGTGGCAGTGTTGACAAAAATGTATGTGATTGCCCCGTTCATCTAATCCATCTCTGTAAACTCAGAAGGAAATGTTTATATTCTTCTAATGCAGTGTTTCTCCTCTGACAAGGTATGTGGATTTGTTTTATGGACCAAGGAGTTTCAAGCTGGAAAATAGGAACAAGAAACGGGACAGGGAATTTGGTTGAAGTGCTGTCATCACCCGTCTGAACTTAATAAACCTCGCATGTTCATTGATCCATTCCATTCATTTGAAAAACTATTAAGCACTTTCTGGGAGCACAGGAAGGATAGCTACACTGCAATAAATAGGTCCTGTCCCAGAGGAACTTAACTTAGTCGGGTGTAAATTGGGGACCCATTATGCATAGTTCACACACACTGCAGTTGCAACTTTATTTTAAGGTTCATGGACACAGACATGGTGTTTATGTGTTTATGGAAAATGAATCGTGTATACTCAGCTGCCTTGTCCCTCCTTTTTTCCTTAAAATTTCAGATTAATATGAAATTAATTAATATGAGGGTGCAGATGATTAGGTTACATTGTTTGCATTTGTTAGGTAAAACCCATGTTGTAGTTGTGCCCCTCACCCAGGAGGTACACCAAATACCCTTACATTAACCCTTTTTTAAAAAATTTTATTGTATTTATTATTAAATCATAGCTGTGTTCAATAGTGCAATCAAGGGGTACAATGTGCTGGTTTCATATACAATCTTAACTATTTTCATCAAACTGATTAACATAGCCTTCCTGGCATTTTCTCAGTTATTATATGAAGACATTTGTA
>CAUYON010117473.1:0-12852 GCA_963573935.1 Arctocebus calabarensis
CCAAACAACAATGACGGCTGCAACCAAAAAATGGCCGGGCGTTGTGGCGGGCGCCTGTAGTCCCAGCTACTTGGGAGGTGGAGGCAGGAGACTCACTTGAGCCCAGGAATTGGAGGTTGCTGTGAGCTATGATGCCATGGCACTCTATCCAGGGTGACAGCTTGAGGTTCTGTCTCAAAAAAAAAACAACCAAACAAAAAAAACCAATACATTAGTTAAATTATTAAAGCCAAATTGGATAAATGGAATGACATTGTCTATTTCTGGCAAGAAAAAGTATAGCTATCATTTTTCTCCCAATTTGATCCTGCTTGTCACCCGTACACAGTGGTTATGGTGCCAGCCACGTACACCAAAGTTAGTTTGAACTCAGCCCCAGCCAGCTAAAACAACAATGATAACAGCAACAACAACAAAATAGCCGGGCGTTGTGGCAGGTACCTGTAGTCCCAGCTACTTGGGAGGCTGAGGCAAGAGAATCTCTTGAGCCCAAGAGTTTGAGGTTGCTGTGAGCTGTGATGCCATCGCACTCTACCGAGGGCGACATAGTGGGACTCTGTATCGAAAACAAACAAACAAAAAAAACTCTGATCCAGTTTTAATCAAATCAAAATACATTTTTGGTGACTGAAGGATCCTGTAGTTTTTCTGAAAGAATAAATAGAAGATATATAAATGAATATCCTGGGGGAAAAAAATAAAGAGGCTCTAACTCAGCCAGACTCAAACTTTATGCAGCTAAAATAATTAGCATAGATATCTGACACAAAAATACACAAACTGATCAGTGGACTACAGCAGAGTGTCCGAAAGTCAATTATAACCAACAAGAACTCTCCAATATGATAAGGAGCTCTTGTATTTAATAAATGGCCTTAGGTCAAATGAAACTGCCACTACAGGGCAGCACCATGAGGAAGTGCCTTCTGAGGGCCCAGAGAAGACACAGAAAGTCGGAGGCGGTGAGCACACTGACCCGGACCTGGTGGTTGTGGCAGAGGATCTATCTGCGTCCCCAGCAGGGAGAGCCAACCTAGTCACAGGGTTTAGTAACACCTTAACTCCCAAAGCAGGGCACTGATTAGTGTGGGCAGTTATTTTCCAATTGTGGTTGTATGTTGGAATCACCTGGAAAGCTTTAAAACTGTTAAATGCCTAGGCCACACCCAAACCCAGGTCCATCAGGCTCTCTGGGGGTGTGGGGCTCCGTGTGTCAGTATTTTCTAACACTTCCCAGGTATTTCCAGTGAGCCGCCATGCTGAGACTCACTGGTGCTGTCTCTGACCGAGCTGGCTTCTCATCTGTGAATAGGGCCACTAGCACCCAAGTGTAGGCTATTGTGAGCAGCCCAAGAGATGAAGTGCACAGTGTGTGCATCCTGGAACTGCAACAACGGTGTCAGTTCTTTCTCTCTGCGGAGTTTATGGGGGATGCTTAGGAGAAAGCCTGGGGCTGGGGAGGTGCCAGGAATGGAGTTGCAGCCCCTCCCCAGCTGGGAGCCTGCCTCTTTGCACCCTCCACCCCCAATCTGGGCTGAACTCCACTGGAGCACAGGATGCCTGAGATGCCCTTGGCCTCTTTTTCACCTGGACGTGTTCAGGAGGTGGGACAAGTGGCATAGACATGTGTTCTGGTAAGGCGGCCCAGTTGGCTCTTTTCCCTCTCTCTCTTCATTGTCCTCAGGCACCAGGAGCTACCAGGAGCACGGCCACCGGATGCTGCTCATTTGGCTGCACGGTGTGGCCACGGCTGGTGAGAACCCCAGCAAAGCGCTGTTCGAGGGCCTTGTGGCCATTGGCAGAAGGGACCTGGCTGGTAAGAGCATGCTCTGTGGGGCTCCTGCTAAGGAGCTATGTGGAATGCAGCAGGGCCCTCAAAGGGCTGCTCAGACTAGGCTGCTGGGACATTGGCTTAGGAGCTACCAGATTCCTAGTCCTTGCCCTTCTTCTTCATCCATGCAGAGACTTGGGCGAACCATAATGCCTCAGTTTCCCTATCAGTACAATAAGGATTTGGACCCAAGTGAACCCTATGACGACCTTCACAGCCCCCAAGCCACTGAAGCTATCTATATTCTCTTCCATGCCAGCCCTCTATACCTTTCTTTCTTTCTTTTTTTTTTTTTTTGCGGTTTTTGGCCGGGGCTGGGTTTGAACCTACCACCTCCGACATATGGGGCTGGCACTCTACTCCTTTGGGCCACAGGCGCCACCCCCTTTATTTTCTTTTTTCTAGTTTGGAATAAGGCTGGAATGGCCTCAGATTTCCTTTTCACAAACATTAGGACATATGAGTCGACAGCTGGCTTAATATGAGTTGAAGGAGTCAGATCTGGCCAAATCAGCCATCACAACCTATTTGAGCATGCCAGTCCCAAAAGCCTGGTTTAGGATGCAGAGCACCTTGGGGCACGCGGATAAAAGGGTCTAGCACTCATCCCTCATTAAAAACACAATCAAGTCACAACAAAAAAATCCTAACCTGTAATGTCCATTGACACGGCAATCATGGAGCAAACACAGGAGGGATATTAGGCAGTCAGACAGTTAGGAAGTTTCGTTAGTGATGAGGCAGTGAGGAAACACGTTTCTAATGCATTATGGAGGAAAAGGAAAGCCCAGCGTGGCGGCCAGTCCACAGCAGCTGCAGGCAAGGTGGGAAGGCAGAGAGGCATTTCAGGGTGGAGGAATAAGTGATGCCTGTGTTCTTTTTCCAAACTGTTTTTTTTTTTCAAATCTCACTCTGTCACTCTGGGTAAGTGCCATAGTGTCAGCTTAGCTCACCAGCAACCTCAAACTTGTGGACTCAAGCAATCCTTATCTCACCCTCCCGAGTAGCTGGGACTGCAGGTGCCCACCGTAATGCCTGGGTAATTTATCTATTTTTAGTGGAGTTGGGGCCTCACTCTTGCTCAGTCTGGACTTGAACTCCTGAGTTTAAGGGATCCTCCTGCCTTGGTCTTCCAGAGTGCTAGGATTACAGGCATGTGCCACTGTACCTGGCTTGTTCTTAAATATAGTTGTTACATCTTTTAATACAAACTCTGGCAGACGATTAAAACATACAACCAGCCTTCTGCTAGGAGCAGTGGGTGGCACAGGCCTGTGGTCCCAGTGACTCAGGAGGCTAGATGGGAGGATCATTTGAGCTTAGGAGTCCAGCCGGGGTAACATAATGAGATCTGCCTCTTAAAAAAACAAACAGGCTCGGCGCCTGTGACTCAAGCGGCCAAGGCGCCAGCCATGTACACCTGAGCTGGCGGGTTCGAATCCAGCCCAGACCTGCCAAACGACAATGACGGCTGCAACCAAAAAATGTCCAGGCGTTGGGGCAGGCACCTGTAGTCCCAGCTACTTGGGAGGCAGAGGCAGGAGACTCGTTTGAGCCCAGGAATTGGAGGTTGCTGTGAGCTGTGATGCTACAGCACTGTATCCAGGGTGACAGCTTGAGACTGTCTCAAAAAACAAACAAACAAACAAAAAGAAGCCCCCCCAAAAAACTTAGCCCTGTGAGGCAGCAGTTATACAACACAAAGCAATATGATTCCTGTCTTTTTCAGAAAGCATCAGGAAGAAAGCAAATGCAGAGCCAGCTGCCCCCAGGAGGTGCACAGCCATGTGACTGAAAAGTCTGCGCCTTCAGGCATGTGGGACCTTGGAGTCAGGGGCATCCTGGACAGAAGATGACCACCATTTAAGGGCTTTAAAAAAAAAATCACTGTTAACAGACCTCCAGCTGCTTCTACTGAAGTGCGTAGCCATGCAGAGACCAGTAGGCAAGATTTGCACAGTAATCTTCTCCATGAGGATTGGTCCAGGGCCTGTTGCGGGTTTTGTGAATAACCTCACGTCACTTTCACCTCCATCATCGTAAGCCTCATAGCCATCCGTGGAGGTGCAAGGGGCATCTTTATAGGTACAACACTCAGGCTCAGGGAGGAGAAGCAGCTTGTCTAGGTCGAACTGCTAACTGGGTGGAGGGGTCAGGTGCCACAGCCAGCATTCCTCCCACCCTGATCTGAGGAGTGGGCTCTGTGCATCACTTACAAGGGGACTGCCCTTAACCCACCCACTGGATTTAAAGAATTCATGCTTACTCCACAATCCTTTTATTTACAAGCTTATCTGTACACTTTGACAGTTTCAGGAGGCACACACTCATTTGTCCCTTGTTTTATAATTTTTAAAAGTTAAACTTTTCATTTTGAAATCATTTCAGACATACAAAAAATTGCAGAAACAGTACAAAGCATTTTCAGATATGTAGTATTCTTCACATACCTTCCCTAAATATGAACATCTTATGTAACTAAAGTATAATTTTTTTTTTTTTTTTTTGAGACAGGGTCTTACTCTGTTGTCCTGGGTAGAGTGCCATGACATCATAGCTCACAGTAACTTCAAATGCTTGGGCTCAAGTGATGTTCTTGCCTCAGCCTCCCGAGTAGCTGGGACTACAGGTGCCCACTACAATGCTCAGCCAGTTTTCTATTTTTTAGTAGAGGTAGTGTCTCGATCTTGCTGAGGCTAGTCTGAACTCCTGAGCTCAAGCAATCCACCCACCTTGGCCTCCCAGAGTGCTAGGATTACAGGCCACCATGCCTGACCCTACGTATAATTTTCAAATCCAGGAAATTCATACCGATACCATTAACTAATCTTCAGATCTTATTCAAATTTTGTCAGTTGAGCTATCTATATCCTTTTTCTAGGACCAGATCCAGTCCAAGATCAAAACTGCCTCTATTATGTTTCTCTCTCTCTTTTATTTTTTTTTTTGAGACAGTCTTACTGGATAGAGTGCTGTGGCATCATTGTAGCTCACAGCAACCACAATCCCATTTCTAGAAATCCTTCTGCCCCGGCCTCCTGAGTAGCTGGGATTACAGGCACCCAACACAACACCTGGCTAATTTTTCTACTTTTAGTAGAGATAGGGTCTTGCTCTTGAACTCCTGAACTCAATTTATTCACTGGCTCATCCTCTCAGAGTGCTAGGATTACAGTTATGAGCCACTGTGTCTGGCCCATTTTTCTCATTTTCAAAAGCCCTGTACGAAGGGAGCAGCACCATCCCATAGAGCTCGCTACACCAATGGGAGCTTTCTATTTTCTTCACTGACCAGTAGAGTAGCCATTAGCCATCTACAGCTATTGAGCATTTAATGTGGCTAGAGGGACTGAGAAACTAAAATTTTATTTTATTAAATCTTATTTGAAATTTCATTGGCACTTGTGGCAAGTGGCAACTGCATTGGATGGTGCTTGGCTTTTGTTGTGGGGCTCATGCATATCAGCAGGAGGGTGTGTTTCCAGGGAAATGTGACTCTGGAAGCTTCATGGTTTCCCAGAATGTGGGGAACATATTGGAGATGCAGGATAGGCTAGAAGTTCTGTCTGGACACTTTCTAACTTGAGCTTTCCTGCATGCGGCCAGTTTAGGAGCCCACATCTTAGTAAAGCTCCCCTCAAAGCTCTCCACTGGGCCTGAGACTAGAAAGGAGGTGGAATCAAAACTGTAAGAGAGGGCCAGGCGTGGTGGCTCACACCCGTAATCCCAGCTCTCTGGGAGGCCCAGGCAGGTGGATCACTGAGCTCACAAGTTCAAGACTAGCTGAGCAAGAGTGAGATCCCGTCTCTAAAAAATAGCTGAGTGTTGTGAGTGCCTGTAGTCCCATCTTCTTGGGAGGCTGAGGCAAGAGGATCATTTGCACCCAAGAGTTTGAGGTTGCTGTTAGCTATGACACCATGACACTCTACCAAGGGCAAGAAAGTGAGACTCTTGTCTCAAAAAACAAAACAAAACAAAAAACCAATCAAACCAACAAATAAAAAAAACTGTGAGAGCTCCATGGATCTTTGGCTGTTGTACATGGCTGATGGGCTTCACAGTGGTACAGTCTTTGAAGGGCAGTCTAAAATTATCTATCCAAATTACAAATATCTTTACACCATGGTAAAGCAATCCCATTTCTAGAAATTCATCCTACAGATAAACCTGTGCATGTACAAAATGACAGACACATGAGGTTATTATTATCACATTATTTGAAAAAATAGAAGATAGGAAAAGATTATAAATAAAGTGACCATCCACAGAGGACTGGTGAGATAATGGTCCATCCATATTGCAGTGAAAAAAAGAATGAAGGTTCTTTCTATGTATCATTATGGAAAGAGCTTCAGGATAAACTAAGTACCAAAAAAAAAAAATCAAGACATCAATCAATATATATGGTATGCTATTAATTGTATAAGAAAAAAAGGAAATAAGATCTATATTTGTTTATATTTGCATAAATAAAGCTAGATAAAGGCCAAGAAGCTAAGTGGTTTCCCTGGGTAAGGAGGATAGTGGGGAACAGATGGACTGGGATGGGGCAGGGAGAGAGTTCTTGGTGGGACTTTTTTTTTTATTTTGGAGACAGAGTCTCACTTTGTCACTCTTAGTAGAGTGCCGTGGCCTCATAGCTCATAGCAGCCTCGAGCTATTGGGCTCAAGCAATCCTCTTGCCTCAGCCTCCTGAGTAGCTGGGACTACAGGCACTGGCTACAATGCTTGGCTAGTTTTTCTATTTTTAGTAGACAGGTTTTCCCTTTTGCTCAGGCTGGTCTCAATTCCTGTGCTCAAACCACTCCACCTGCCTTGGCCTCCCAGCGTGCTAGCATTACAGGCATGAGCCACTACACCTGGCCTTACAGGGCTTAATGTATCAATACTTGTTCATCAGTTATCAAGTGTATCACATTGATATAAGATAATAATAATAGTGGAGAGGGGCATATGGGAACTCTCTGCTCAATTTTTCCCTAAACTGAAAACCTAAAAAATAAAGTATTTGACTGGGAGGCCGAGGCAAGAGAATCTCTTGAGTTCAGGAGTAGAGTCCAGCCTGAGCAAGAATGAGACCCTGTCTCTACTAATAACAGAAAAACTAGCCAGGCGTGGTGGGTGCCTATAGTCTCAGTTACTCAAGAGGCTGAGGCAAGAAGATTGCTTGAGCCCAACAGTTTGAGGTTGCTGTGAACTATGATGCCATGGCACTCTACCCAGGGTGGTAAAGTGAGACTATCTCAAAAAAAGAATATACATAAATATACACTATATGTATACACACACACACACACACACACAAAGTATTGGGGGTTTTTTTTTGTTTTTTTTTTTTTTTTGTAGAGACAGAGTCTCACTTTATTACCCTTGGGAGAGTGCCATGGTGTCACACAGCACACAGCAACCTCCAGTTTCTGGGCTTAGGCAATTCTCTTGCCTCAGCCTCCCAAGTAGCAGGGACCATAGATGCCCGCCACAACGCCCAGCTATTTTTTGTTGTTGCAGTTTGGCTGGGGCTGGGTTTGAACCCATCACCCTCGGTATATGGGGCTGGCACCTTACTCACTGAGCCACAGATACCACCCTAAACAAAGTATTGGAAAACTTAAAGTAAATTTATAAAAAGAAATGAAGAAAAAAGAAGCTTTAAAATAAAGCTCCACTCATTGCATTTGGAAGAGATAATTTTCTACCACATGAAACTTAAATCACTTATTTGGATGAATTTTACAAAATAAATTTTGCATTATTTTTCCTGAGACAAAAAAGCAAGTCCTTAAATACAATAAAATTGAAATTTTGAAATATATCTCAAATTCAGCACAATTTTTTTTTTCTCTGAGAAATCTAGGGCAAAAAATGTTCAAGTTCGAGATGCTGTTGTGGATTGGTTCTGTGTAAACACAACCGCTCAGCTCACCAGTGAATATTTATTGTGTTCTGTACTAGGTGGTCTGCTGAGAGTGGGCACAGACAAGAGTCCACAGTTCCTGCCCCTGGAAGCTGAGGGTCTAGTAGGGGACAGGTGCTCTGACACTGAGCACCGTAACAAAGAGCAGTCAGTGCAAAGAATTGTGGGATTCATCCTTCCTTGGGGAAGGCAGGGGGAAGAAGGGTCTGAGCAGCTCACAGAAGTGGGGAAAGGACAGTCCAAGCAAAAAGCATAGTCTGTGGCAGGGAGTGGAGGGGTGGAGATAGGTCTTCTCAGGGAATGGTGGGGCTGGAACACAGGGAGAGTGAAAGGAAGGGACAGATAAGCTGGGAGGCAGGAAGGGTACGAGGGGTGTAGAGGGGAAACTAGAAATCATTTCCCACTCTGTTATCAATTTTTTTTTTTTTTTGGGTGAGCCAGGGTCTTGCTCTGTCACCTAAGTTGGAGTGCAGTGGTGTCATTGTTAGTCACTGTAACCTCTACTCCCAAGGCTCAAGTGATCCTCCTGCCTCAGCCTCCCATGTAGCTGGGACTATAGGTGCATACTACCATGCCTGGCTAATTTTTCTTTTCTTTTCTTTTCTTTTTTTGAGACAGAGCCTCAAGCTGTCATCCTGGGTAGAGTGCTGTGGCATCACAGCTCACAGCAACCTCCAATTCCTGGGCTCAAGCGAGTCTCCTGCATCCGCCTCCCAAGTAGCTGGGACTACGGGCGCCCTCCACAACGCCCGGCCATTTTTTGGTTGCAGCCACCATTGTTGTTTGGCGGGCCCAGGCTGGATTTGAACCCGCGAACTCAGGTGTACGTGGCTGGCACCTTAGCCTGTTGAGCCTAATTTTTCTTATTAAATAAACATATATATATATTTGTAGAGAAAAGTCTCACTATGTAGGCCAGCCTAGTCTTGAACCCCTGGCCTTGAGTGATCCTCCCACCTTGGCTTCTCAAAATGCTGAGATTACAGGTGTGTGCCACCACACGTGGCCAAAAATTGGATGTGTTGTAAGGTAAAAGCGGAACAGGATAGACTCCCTCTTTAGAGATGTACATCCACCTCTCCTTTCCGAGAGGACTTTGCCGTGCTAGTTATGATTTCCCCCCCATTTTCTTAATTTTCTTCTTTTTCTTCCCCAAAGGTTGAAAATCTTTAATTTCCTTGTAAAAACCTTGTTTTTAAAATGTATATTTAAATCTCTTTTCCAACGTGTATTTGTTTACTGTTGCTTCCTTCCTTCAAGATATTTGAGTTCCTAAAATCTTGAACTCATCCTAGAAAAAGTGCTGTATACCTTATGGCAGAATGTCACTACAGTCACCTTTGAAGTACTCCCCTTGGCCGCCTGGTGACCATGGTGATATTCAGCAATGAGGTGTGTAGCACTTTTTCTAGGATAAGCGACAAACATAATAGTCCCACCTCATTCTACACTTATTAAAACTTATTCAAACCATGGCATAGTTTATATACTTACAAGGTCTTTTCTTGTGGATCCCAGGATGATTTGTCGAAGGGTGGCAGAACCTAGGTCACATCACATGTCATAATGAACCCATGAAATTCATGTGTTAAGAACTGGGGTTGGAGGATCGGGTGTGATAGCTCATACCTATAACCCTAGCACTCTGGGAGGCTGAGGCTGGTAGATTGCTCAAGCTCAGGAGTTCAAGACTAGCCTGAGCAAGAGTGAAATCTCATCTCTAAAAATAGTTGAGTATTATGGTGGGCACCTGCTGGCGGGTTCAAATCCAGCCCGGCCAAACAACAACTACAACCAAAAAAATGGCCAGGCATTGTGGCGGGCGCCTGTGGTCCCAGCTACTTGGGAGACTGAGGCAAGAGAATCGCTTAAGTCCAAGAGTTTGAGGTTGCTGTGAGCTGTGACGCCACAGCACTCAACCCAGGGCGACAGCTTGAGACTCTTGTCTCAAAAAAACCCCAAACAAGACAAAAAACGAAAACTGGGGTGAAGGACTCACTGTTCCTGTCTAGAGCAGTGGTTCTCAACCTTCCTAACGCGGCGGCCCTTTAATACAGTTCCTGTGGGTTGCAACCCACAGGTTGAGAACCGCTGGGCCAGAGGTTGCTCCCCTCATTCTTCCTGTGCACAGATCTTAAGTGGTAAAGTCTTAAGACTTTCTGAGACTGTGGTCTAATTTCCATAGTGGAGGCTCCTAAATGTTCATAACTGGCAAGTGACAAGATTACACCTGCATGTGGACAACATGGAGGCTGGATGGGCTAGGGTGGAGGTGGCTGGTGGAGCCAGTAAGGAGCCACTTCTATAGGCTGGGCAGGAGACACCGAAGCCTGTGGCTTGAAGGGTCAAGTCTGGAGGAAAGTTGCCACACTTCTGAGAATCAGGTGACACAGGGTGTGGTGCTCAGACCCTCTTTTTGCTAGCAGCTGCAGAGTAGACAGCCTCCAGTTGTCAGCTTTTCAGGGTTTGTGTCTGCAGAGAGCTGCCTCACCAGCAGGGGGCCCTCCCCAGGGGAGCCTGCATCTGGGAACAGCAAGGAGGCGGGGCATAAAGGCACAGTCATTTTGGCCCTCCCTGAGAATGTTCCAGGGGGCACCACTAGTTCCAATGCTCCCTGCCTGGTGGTGGGTGCAACGGTAAGGCCTGTGTCACAGGTCAATTTCTCCCTCAGCCAATCTCTCTTCCCTCACAGAAGTTGATCCTTAATAAACATCCTGCATCCAGGGTTTCACCTCAGCACCTGCTTTGGCTGGAGACGTGGGAGTCATGGGTGTGAGTGGCTGAATTTCTCACTGGGAAATCTGAGGAACAGTGATGCCAGGAACTGAGATGGTGTGGAAAGATCAATTTGGGCAGTAGGGCATGGCATGGTTTTTGCCAAGTAGTCTGGGGAGCTGGTAGAAGGCTGGCCTAGTAGTAAGGCCTGAGCAGGCATTCAAAGCCAGTACTCAAAGTTGGTCAGGGCTGGAAATGGCAACTTGCAGTCATGAGGGTGTAGAGCCAGCGTGTAGTTATACCTATTAAGAGGCTGGAGGGTCCCCCAGGGCGAATCTGACAAGAAAGCAGAGGGTAGTCCTATAGTTCATTCCTATACTGGGATGCAGAGGCTGCTGAAGACGTCCAGGGTGGCCATGCCCATGGGAGCTCCCTGTTTGGTTGGGAAGTCAAGATACACACAGCCTCAAGGAAGCCTCCAATGCTACCAATTAAAACATTGAGCCCTGCCTTTATAGCTATCCAAGTGCTTCCATAACTCGCAGTTGTCCAGGCACAAGAAGTGAGAGAAGGCACCATGGCCTTCGTGGAAAGATCACTGGCTTTAGGATGATCAGTCTCAAGCTGGGCATCCCAGCTCACCCCTGCTGCGTGACCTTGAGTGCGTCTCTTTACCTGACCTGTAAAGTCAATATAACCAGGGCGATGGTGGGGATGAACTCTGAGCTGAGACCACCAAATCAATACTTTGAAACCTGGCCAATAAACGGAAGAAAGCACCTATGCTTATTTATCTGTCTACACTTGTACCTCAGAGAAAGCAAGTAATGAAACAAAGTTTGTTTTTCTAAATTAGTATGCTCCAACTAAAAAATACAAAAGAAATGATAAAAACTAGAGTAGCATTGTGGTCTTGCAATTCCTAATGAAATGAAACACCTAGGCAATGATGAGCAGTGGCAGGTAAACCAGCTGGGGGAACTTTCTCTTGATTGGATCAGGCTGACAATGCCAGAAACCACTCAGCAATCCTAATACCCCTAGACCAGATGTTATGAGGTGACACAACGGGAAGCACACAGCCCCCCCGCCCCCCCCACCCGACCCCTGTGAAGTATTCCTGACAAAAAGATTGAACTTGACCTGATCAAGTCTGTTGATGTAACCACCAGCTTCCTGGGATTCAAGGGACAGGGAAGTAAGCTGAAGGCTGTAGTCAGCCAAATGCAGCCTGGAGCAACTACAGGGAAAATGAACCTATTTCTTCACTGAATACACATGGAAGAAAAAATAGAGGGAGGAGGAACTTGTAGTTTAAAAGTGATTTAGGTGATTTCAATGAAATGCAGACTTTATATGGAATCTAATTAGAGCAAGTCAACTGTATAAAACATTTATGGGATAATGGTGAATGGGAACACTGACTGGATATGAGATAATATGAATGTTTTGTATGATAAATGTTTAAGCGTGATAATGGTATTAAGGCTATTTTATGTCTTGAAGGTACACATAGAAATAATTTACAGATGAAATAAGACATAAGAAATAGCTTTAAGGCTTGGCGCCTGTGGCTCAACGGACTAAGGCGCCAGCCATGTACACCTGAGCTGGCAGGTTCAAATCCAGCCCGGCCTGCCAAACAACGACGACAGTTGCAACCAAAAAATGGCTGGGTGTTGTGGCGGGCGCCTGTAGTCCCAGCTACTTGGGAGGCGGAGGCAGGAGACTTGCTTGAGCCCAGGAATTGGAGGTTGCTGTGAGCTGTGATGCCATGGCACTCTATCCAGGGTGACAGCTTGAGGCTATGTATCAAAAAAAAAAAAAAAAAAAGAAATAGCTTTAAAATAACCCAGAGATGTAAGTATATGTAGAAGAAGTGAGGGTGGGTTAAAAGATGAAACTAGACTGCCAGTGAGTTGATAATTTTTGAAGCTGGGTGATAGGGACATATATATTATTTTCTCTACTTATGTGTGTTTTAAAAATTTCCACTCAGGAAGAAAGAAAGAAGGTATGAAAAGTACCTGGCACCTAAATAGCATCTCAGTAAGTGATTATGACTGTTATTTCATGATGAACAAACTGTACTTTAGGGAAATTAAGTAACTTCCCTGAAGTCACAGAGAATTGGCAAAAACCATGACCTGTTTCTCAGCAAGTACTATGTGAAACTCAGCTGGGTAGCAACAATAATCACAAAAGCAACTTACTGAAATTGAATTTTTATTCCAAATAACTGTTATATCTAGAAACTAGACAAGCACTAACACTCAAAACAATCTGCTTAATTGGAAATTAAAGTAGTTGATTTATGGGAGAGCAAACAGTGGGGTGCTAGCTGTGGCACTCTGATAATAGTTATGCCCAAGAAAGCACGAAAATAACCAAT
>CAUYON010117474.1:0-17016 GCA_963573935.1 Arctocebus calabarensis
TTTTTGAGACAGAGCCTCAAGCTGTCACCCTGGATAGAGTGCTGTGACATCACAGCTCACAGCAACCTCCAATTCCTGGGCTCAAGCGAGTCTCCTGCCTCTGCCTCCCAAGTAGCTGGGACTACAGGCACCTGCCACAACGCCCGGCAATTTTTAGGTTGCAGCCGTCATTGTTGTTTGGCGGGCCCGGGCTGGATTCGAACCCGCCTGCTCAGGTGTACGTGGCTGGCGCCTTAGTCTGTTGAGCCACTGGCGCCGAGCCCAACTTCTTTCTTGTTAATCTTCTCAGTTCACACTGTTTATCACAGTGGCTTAGTAAGTGATTTTTGCACTGAGTATAAACTCTAAGAATAAAGAAGCAATTAAAAAACAGCATAGGATATAAGTGCTGATCATATCTTTCAACACCTGTATTTTGAATGTTTCCTATAACTAGTTATTTTTAGCATTTCCAAAGTGATATACAACAAGCTGTGACAAGATAGTTGTACTTAATCTAAAAATTCATTTTAATACTGTCCCACACAGGGTACATCAAGACCACAGGCGAGAGAGCACACAGGCACATTGTCTTAGAATAGACTGCAGAAGTGGGAGAGCAGCAAAGATGTCTTTTAAGTCACCTGCAGGACAGACATTTATAACTGCTGTTCCTGTCCTTCCTCTCCCAACCAGACCACTCTGACCCCAACAGCCTCCAAAGCTTCTGTTAGGCCAGATATAAGGGGCAGAGACTAAAGAGCCCCTGGAGATAAATAAACCCTCATTTCAACAGGACCACTCTTGAAAGCCCCATAAGCTCTTCCTCCCCAGGACATGGCATTAGAGCGGAGATCTGGGCTAACGTGATTATCCGCTGGGTGCTGCCAACAGAGAGTATCATATTCTTAGCTTAATAAAAAAGAGACAGAGAGAATGTAAGCTGAATCCAAAATACAGTATAATTCTATTTCCATTTTATCCAAGTGATTTAGGTGGATAAAGGGTGGGGGCACTGCTGAGAACAAAATGATTCCCTTGACACATCACAGAGGCTTTTAGGGCAGCGTTGAGGGTGCGCTTCTAAAAGGGGAGGTGAGCATGTTCCCCAAAGGCAAGCATCAGAGCAAAGGAGGAGAGAAGGAGGGGAGGGGATGGAAAGCCCTTCCTTGCTGATAAGTCCTCTCTGCTGTGGCAGAAGGTTCTGAAGTAGGGGAGTGATTCGGCAAAAGTAGTATTTAGAAAGCTGAACTTGTCAGACCTCAATTATATTGTTCAATGAATGACCAGAGGTTAAGAGACAGGTATCTCAACACATAGGAATATGGATTGCACTAAAGCCTGGTGAAAAAGGATCAGAAAATAATATCAGATCAATACTATAATTAGAGCTTTAGGTTATTTAAAGCTTTGTATGTGGGCTCGGCACCTGTGGCTCAGTGGTTAGGGCGCCAGCCACATACACTGGAGCTGGCGGGTTCGAATCTAGCCCGGGCCCGCCAAAACAACAATGACAACTAAAACAAAAAAATAGCTGGGCATTCTGGCACGAGCCTGTAGTCCCAGCTACTCGGGAGGCTGAGGCAAGAGAATCGCTTAAGCCCAAGAGTCTGAGGTTGCTGTGAGCTGTGATGCCACAGCACTCTACCCAGGGTGGCAGCTTAAGACTCTCTCAATAAATAAATAAATAAATAAATAAATAAATAAATAAATAAAGCTTTCTATGTGCTTATTTTTAAGTTAATATAGCAGAAGTGTTCAAAAAATTAGACTTTTAAAAGGTGATAAAAATACAAATTGACTTTTGTTTTTATTGAACCTATAAAGTTTATTTTGTGTAGAAACCATTCCCTGACCTGGATAAATACAATTCACCCTACGGTAATATATAATCAGTCATTTTAAGGCGCAGACACAGCCCAATACACACGTTAGAATACCTATCCCAGGAAAAATTAAAACCCAGAATTTCATTTAATGTCTGCTTGCTTCCCTTTCTCCGGCCACACCAGTGTGGGCTGCTGGCGGTGGCAGAGGAAAGCTTGTCCCCAGGATGGGAGCCAAAGAGGAGGGGAAAGAGAAGCAGGAGATTTTCTTTCTCAAGCTCTTCTGCCTTTCGTGGCTCTGTGCTGAGCTGGGCTGGAGTTTAAAGCTGATATAGTCTTCTGAGGGCACTTTTGGGGGCTCCCTCGCTGGCACTTTCCAGAGCTGTGCTGATGCCTGTTCTTCCACCGGCAGTGCCTCCCTCGGGAGGGTCCCTCCACCCGCACCCCACCCCAGCCTATGCCCTGGGAGCCCACCGGGTGGGGGAGATCTCTCAGCCTCAGGATCGCTGGTCCTCTAGCCCGTTCCACAGTGGGGAACATCTTTTCTCCTGCTTCTGCACGGGGGTTGAGGATTTCCAAATTTCTCAGAGGTCAGGGCTAAGTGCCTTAGCTTCACTTCAACACAAATTGTCAGCTTTTCGCTCCCACCCTGCAGATTTCTTGGGGGCACAAGCCAGCCCTGAGCTCTCCGTGTCTACCAAACTTCAGGCAATACATATCGGGCTTTCCAAGCGGTCATGTTGAAGGCCACCAACATGAGAAGATGGGGGTCAGGATCCCCTTCACCCTTTTTTTCCTTTTAGGGCACAGGACTACAGACTTAAACATAAATTTCTACAAAGAAATTTCTCTCATTAGAGTCTTTCCTCTTGCTTCCCACTCTCCAAGAAGTTTTTACATTCTCAAAGTGACAAGCCCATGGATAAATGGCCTCAAAATTTGAAACCAAACCTCAGATTTTTTTTTTTTTTCCAAACATTCTCCTTAGGGCGTTCCGTTTCATATATATACTTTGGTACCATAGAGCGACAGTATCAGTTTCTCAGGAAAAATTAAGGTGAAGAGTTTTCTATTTTAACATTAGTTTACGTTTATTTAACCAACTCCGTGTGGGGCATTCTATAAAGCAGCTGCAATTCTTCTTGTCCTTTTAAAGGTTGAAGTTAAGAGAACTTTCAGAACATCCTGATACATAAGGAGATGACATCTGCAATTTTTTATTGATTGTGGCTGCTGCCTGATCAGCTGGGCTAGCTCTGTGTTGTGCAAGAGCTTATGCAATTTTAGGGGGGCTCTCTTTAAGAAAAAGATTGCAAATCCCCAACAATAAAAAAAATATTAAAAAAAAAAGAAAAAGAATGCAAAATTAGGGATACAAATTTGTATAAAGACAAATATTTACTTGGAATTAAAGAAAACACAAATTATAAATTTTAAAATACTGAAAATATGTATTACAAACATTAAACATTCAGAAAAACTGACTCGGCGCCCAAAGCACACTGGTTACGGTGCTGGCCATATGCACCAAGGTTGGTAGGTTTGAACCTGGCCTGGGCCAACAATGACAACTACAACAAAAAATAGCCGGGCATTGTGATGGGCGCCTGTAGTCCCAGCTACTTGGAAGGTTGAGGAAAGAGAATTGCTTTAGCCCAAGAGTTTGAGGTTGCTGTGAGCTGTGATGACATGGCACTCTACTGAGGGCAACATAGTGAGACTCTGTCTTTAAAAAAAAAAAAAAAATCAGAAAAATTACATAATGCTTTCATTAGTCAATTACCTTCTACATATACCTCTAAAATTTCTTATGAATTTTAATTTGATCAACAATTTTGAATAAACATTAATATATAAAATTATCTGAAATTAAGGCATATATGGTAGTAATTAAAAGGAATTTTAAACACCCTTACATTGCATTAAACTACATTGGTTTATTTTATAAATATATATGGCAATTTTATCATTAAATTGATTTTTTAGGTTATTGTACTTTATTGATGTTTACTTTTTCATCCTGTTTTGTCTAAAAATGCTGGTCCTCTTTAGGATGTAATGTGACCCAAAGTGTTGGGATATATAAAATATGTGACTCAACAAATGGACATAATCACTGTGGAACTGGCACTGGTTTGTGCCCTATGAACACAGAAATTTTGATAAATTCTATTTTCTATGATTTATCTCAAAAAATAAAAAAGTATATTGTGGATTTATAATTGCAAATACTACGTATCATGTATCTTTCCGACAGGACAGAAGTTCCATTTGACAAGACATCATTGAGAATTATTTTTATTTTTATTTTATTTTATTTATTTATTTTTGAGACAGAGCCTCAAGCTGTCACCCTGGATAGAGTCCTGTGGCATCACAGCTCACAGCAACCTCCAATTCCTGGGCCAAAGCGAGTCTCCTGCCTCCGCCTCCCAAGTAGCTGGGACTACAGGCGCCCACCACAACGCCCGGCCTTTTTTTGGTGGCAGCCCTCATTGCTGTTTGGCGGGCCTGGGCTGGATTCGAACCCACCAGCTGAGGTGTACGTGGCCCGTTGAGCCACAGGCGCCAAGCCCATCATTGAGAATTAAATCCTCTGCTTATACTTTTTTCCTATCTGTAGATTGGCAGAATTTTCCACATTCACAACACAGTATGACCCCAGCATTGCACCTGCTTGTCAGATACTGGACAAGATAGTAAAGAGGTACTGGGAATATTGCTGGAAGATATTCTTGCATCACAAGAGCTAGTACTAACTTAGATGAGAAAGTGAACCATGCAAATATAACCTTCTTAATCCAAACTCTGTATCTTTAACTCAACCTCTGATTAGCCAAATCTAGTCAGCCCTTGCTCTTTTAACACTACCATACAGAGGGCAATAGTAATAGAGGGTAAGCTAGGGAGGAAAGAAACATGGGTCTTAATTGATTGTGGTCAATATATCTTGTCTCTTATAAACTTTACAAAAGTGTAAGACCATTTGAACATATTGCTTGGGCCCCAGACAAGCCATTTAGAAGGGCTTTTGCAAGTGAGGGGGCCTGGCACTTTATTAAACTTCATTAACTTGTGGCAATCTGCCCTGCCATTCAGGAGTGAACTCCAGTGGGGTGAGCCACCTAACACAGTCTGTACATTTACATCATAAATGGTGTGCCTGTGGGAAATTCAGGTTGATACATGTTGCTGCCAGAGTTTAGCAGCTGGCTAATCTCCAAAAGGAGTCAGCAATTGAGCAGCATTTTCCCAAGTTATAACTTTCATTTCTTAGCCAAAAGACCTTAGGAAAGTTACTGACTTCATTAGTGTGTTTGTATACTATTGAAAGGTGTTTGACTTAGAAAATGAAGACATTTTAGAAAACTGGCAAAAAGGGGACTCATGAAGGGGGTAGGTTCTCCTCAGACATGGAGAGACTTAAATATTGTGATAAGGTGCCTTAGTTATCATTTTAAGGATAATCATTTGTACATTTGTGTTACGGTCATAGTTAGCAATGATTTCAGGTGCAAATATCAGAAAATGAACAGTAACATAAATAAAGCTAATTAACTCAGAACAAAACAGTCTGAAAGTAGGTGATTTGATAATTCTTTTATATTAGGACTTGTGTCCTTATCTTTATGATTCTCCTGGTCAAAATGTTTGCCATAGCACCAGGCATTCTTTGTCTAACGGCAGAAAAGAGGGGGCAGCTAGAAAGTGTGTGCTTTTCTCCTTTTAGTAGGAAAAAAAATCTTTTCTAAACAATTCCATCAGAATTCCTCTTAAAGTCTTACTGGCCAAAACTGCATATGTGGGCACTCCCAGCTGCAAGGGGGAATCGGGAAAGTGTGTATCTGGCAAAGGGGAAAATTGTTTTCTAAAGTAGGTGTACTATCTTGCATGTCCACCTTCATCAATATATGAGTTACAGTTACTGCATCCTTGTCAGCACTTAATATTGTCAATTTTATTTTATCCATTCTAGTAGGTATGCAGTTGTACTTTATCAAGAAATACAAATTGTTTTTGAAATTTACAATAAATGTGTTTTAGACACTAGAACTTGTTTTATGGGCTAAAGTCCAGATAATTTTTGAATAAACATGGCATAAGGCATACTCTTAAAAATATACCCCCTGCTCTCTTTGATCCAGATACCTTTCCACTTGGAGACGGTAAGATTGTGATAATAAGACTTAAATAGAAATAACATACCTTCCTTGCAGGGTTTTGGGGCCAAAGAGGCAGTCCCTATGAAATAGGCCTAAGTTGTTCTTTTCTTTCAGGGATGTTGTGGAAGGTAGATTGGAAAGTCTTAAGGTGAATGGACAATTGCTTCCAAGGATAAGAATAACTATTACTATAAAAAGATTCAGTCACTTATTAATTAAAGAAGTATTTAGCTAATACAGCAAAGATATTATGTTAGATCTGTTCTATGGGCATATAAATATAAAATACAGCTCTTATCCTCATGGCATCTATACTCTAGTTATGAAGAGAAGTAAAATGTCAAAAAATGTAAATATTCTAATAATACATGAATACATATCACAAGACTTCAATTTTTCAAAACGATTGCACCCACAATAAAAAACCATACATTTATATATTATAAACATTATATACTTTATGTAAATTATATGGTACACTGTCACAAATTGTTTAAGTTACCACTCACAATAGATAACCTATTATTGTGAGGTAGATAGGTAACCAGTATTCTCTCCTCGGCCCCTAAGCAGGTGAGGAGATTTGAGCTGATCTTAGAGAGCAGGTGAGATCTCAGTATTAAGAAGAGGTCATTCAGGCAAATTGGTGTCAGATGGAAAGTGCATGGCACACGTCCGAGCTGTGAGCAAATCACGTGCCTTGTTAAAGGGGGAAATGATAGCTGCCATATACTGAACACTCAATATGTGGAAAGAACCGTGCTATTGATCTTACGATCTCCAATACAACCTTGCAAAGAAATTAAGAACTTAATTTCATATAGTCACATACTTAATAAGCTGCAGCTTCGAGGAAGGGGGTCTCCGCGGATCACCAGCGGGGGTCTGGAAGACGGGGTCGGCAGCGAGGCGCATTTCCAATCAGGTCCAGGGGAAGTTGGAGGCAGAGAATCGGGTAAACACACCACTGTCGCCCCACTGGGGTGACAAGGCCGAAGCCAGGGGGCGAGCTGTCGGAAGGGAAGAGTGTTGGGACGTGGCGACCAGAACCATTGAAGGGCGATGGAGAGGAAGGAGCGGGCTCCGAAGGTTGCATTATTGAACTTCCTTTCCGCGTGTTCTGCAAGAGCCGACCGTCCTGCCCCGCCCCCGAGCCGCCCGCGCGCCGTGCGGCAGCCTTGGCCACTAGGGGGCGCCCGCCTCAGTCGGCGCCAGGGCCGCGCTCTCCCAGGGAGGCCAGCGGGGCTGGTTAAAATCCAAGTCAGGCCAGCAACGCTTAATGAGAGCTTGGATTTAGAACAGTTGATCTTCATTGAGATGGAAATTTGGATGGCCTCCCACTCGAGAGAAAACGGCTAGAAACAGGGCAATGAATGCCCGGGAGCGGGCGGCGTGCCGAGGCAGCCTGGGGAACCCGGGCCGGGCGGAGGAAACAGCTGCCTGCAAGACACCGGCCCTGGCGCTTGACTGGTGCGGGACCCAGGGGACAGAGGCTCCAGAAATTCCTCACATCCTTTCCCAGCTTGCCCAGGACCATTCAGTTGGACCGGCAGTTATTTATGTTTCTCTGGCAGTCCCAGGTCTCTAGTGGAAAGAACAGTTACCCTAGATGCCCCCAGACAGCTAGCCACAGAGGCCGTGCGCAGCCAGATCTCAGTGGAGCAGGTGTGCGCGCGTGGACGCGCGTGCGAGCTTGACCCCAGGCTGTGTGCCTGCTCTGCAGGGGGGATGTTGATGTTTGTTGCCTGGCGTTGGCCCAAAAGAGAAACAAAGAGATGACTGAAAGAGAGCTGGAGTGTCTGCCGTCACCCCTAATTAGGCCCCATCGATTTTGAGAAGGAGGACCTCTATAGACACAGATGAGGAAGGGATGAAGACTCAAGACTCTGGCTAGGGAGGGTGTGTATGCCGGGAAGGCACTGGGCAGGCCTCTCAGGCAGGGAAGGGCATCTCAGAAGCCCAGGAGCCTGGATCAGACCAGCAGGTGGCGCTTACCTTTAGCTGAAGATCTGTGTATTTTCCCACCTTGACTAACACCTCTTTGGGGCTGGACTTGAACTTTCTAAAAGTGACTTCATTTTTTGAAGGGTTGCCGATTACCTGCTTCACCGCCCCCGGGCAGGTTTTCTGATATCTCTGTCCGCAGACCTGGCTACATTGGTCAGAGACGTGAGCACAGCCCTCTTACTCACTGGCTGCTCAGACAAACCTGGCTTCAACCTGCCTCTGCAGTGAGTCATGTGTTCTGCCGGTCTTAGGCGCTCCTGCTTTCACCTGTGAGGGGCTGGAAGCGGAATGAAGGCAGATATACAGATTATTTGGTGACTTGATGAGACAGAGCTGCTGTTTAATCTCAAGACCTGTGTGTATATTGAGTTGTGACTAGGTGGGAAAGGTGGTGGAAGAAAGTAAGTTAGAGACCCCTGTGGCGGGCCCTTCACCCATCAGCAATACAGGCAACCCGTCTGTGGGTGCCCCACAAGCCCAACTCACACAGGGTTCAAGGATACTGTTCAGCTGGGGAATATATGGCCCACCCTCAGAGAACCTGGTCTCTCCCAAGCTCTAACAGCCCCTTGTGAACACATTGGGTAAGGGTGCATGCTCCTTGAGCATGACTAGATTTTTTTTTTTTAACTGCATACAAGGCAAAATCTTCTCAAACTTTTTTTTTCTTTTTGAGACAGAGCCTTACTTTGTCACCCTCAGTAGAGTGCTGTGGTGTCATAGCTCACAGCAACCTCAAACTCTTGGGCCCAAGCCATCCTTTTGCCTCAGCCTCCTGAGTAGGTGGGACTACAGGTGCCCTTCATGATGCCTGGCTAGTTTTTCTATTTTTAGTAGATACAAGGTCTCACTTTGCATAGGCTCCTTTCCAACTCCTTAGCTCAAGCAATCCTCCCACCTCAGCCTCCCAGAGTGCTAGGATTACAGACGTGAGCAACCGTGCCTGGCCCAGTCTCCTAAACGTTGCATACTTGAGTGTGTGTATCTGGGAGGGAATTTCAACATTTCTTTCACACCCTAATAAATCTAGGGAGTGGTCACTTCTTAGAAACCGTTACTCACAACACTTTTGAGTGTCACTAGCCTTTAAATATTCCTCATTCTTCATTTGCCCCTTTAGGGCACAAGTGGCCGGGTCCTAATTTTCTTCCTAATGCTACTCTTCCCTGGTGGTTTGTTCTCAATCTTCAGTAAGAAAAATAAAAGTCTCCTGAGGAGATTTGTTTAAATGCCTATTTCTCAAGTCCCACCCAAAACTATTGAATCAGAATTTCTAGAGTATACACAGCCATTTTTATTTTCTCAAACATGCCCTGGCTCTCTCCATCCCTAAAATCAAGTGGACAGCAGAACATACACAGTGTTACAAAATATGGTGCTGAAGGGTGCCTTGTGTCCTTGTCTTGGTCATCATTCAGGCTGCTGTGAGAAAATACTGGGAATGGGGTGTAACATAAACAATGGGAATGTTATTCCTCACAGTTCTGGAGGTTGAGAAGTTCAAGGTCAAATTTGGTGTCTGATGAAGACCCACTTGTACCTCATAGACCAGTGCCTTTTTGCCATCCTCACATGGTGAAAGGGGCAAATAAAATTCTTAGGGCCTTTTCTTTAAGGATTCTAATCCCATTCATGAGAGTTCCACCCTTATGACACAATCAGCTCTCAGAGGCCCCAACCCTTAGTATTACTGTCTTGGGGGGGTAAGATTTCAGCACAGGCATTTTAGAGAGAAACAAATACCGAGACTATAGCGGTCCTTTTATTTTAGTGTTGAGTTTTGGAAGTTCTTTATATACTCTGGTCTCAAGGCCTTTATTGTATATGTGATTTATAAACATTTTCTCTAGTCTTTAATTTGTCTTTTCAACCTTTTTCTAGAGTCTTTCACAGAGCAACATGTTTAATCTAGATGAGATTTAATTTATACATTTTTCATCATATGGATCATGCTTTTGGTGTCAAGTCTAAAAACTCTGCCTAGTCTCAGGTGCCCCCAATTTTTGCTTCTGTTCTATTCAGAAGTTTTATGTTTACATTGGAGTCCAGGGTACATTTTGGGTTAATTTCGGTGTAAAGTGTGAGGTTTAGGTCCACTTGCTCCAGCATCACTTATTGAAAAAGCTATTTCATCTTCATTTAGATTGCTTTTACTCCTTTGTCTAAAACTAATTGGACTTGAGTGGCTCTAGATCTGGGTTGTCTATTTCACTCCACTGATCTATTCCCCTTTGCATCTCCTTGTATGGCACTGCCTTGAAACTGCTGTTATATTTGGGGCCTAAACATTGGGTAGACAGATTCCTCCCACTTTATTCTTGTTTTTCAAAGTCGTTTTAGCTATTCTAAGGTCTTTTTTCTTCCCCATAAAATTTTAGAATGAACTTGTCTATGTGTACAAAAAAATTATTGAGATTTTTGATAGGAATTTCATGAATATGGATCATTAAATGTCCATTAAAATGGACATTTTTTTTTTACAGTGGAATTTTGGGGGAGCACATACTAACTAAAGCAGCTCTAAAGATAAAGGTTTCTTACCTGGAGTATATTTTTACTTTCAGCCCACACAACCTCTTTTTGGGTTATTGGGAAGAAACTTTATGTGGAAAATTTGGGCAGCGGTAGTTGGTGCAGGCTTTGCTAATAAACTTTGTTCCTTTTAGAATTCTAGAATCTAAGCAGACTCAACACTTTATACTATAGCTTCTTAGGGTTCCCAGGCTGTCTTTAAGAAAACAAAATAGAGTTGTCTTCAGAAAAGTCAGTTGTATTTCTTGAGTCTGTGAAAACCAAATACTAACATCAATAAAATCACCCCTCATGTGTTCTTTGCCAGAGAAAGTTGATCTAATGGAGCTGGAAGGTTATTGGAAGGATGCCTCTCACCAGCATCGTCAGGAACCATTCTGGGAGCTGGAGAGCGTGATGTCGCGTGGAAGGGTGGTTTGGTTGAAAGCCCACAAACTCACCCTCAATACTCATCAGTCTCTTTCTGGTGTTCTCTCCATATTCTTTCTTATCCTTAGGGAGCCAGCATGCAGCACTAGTTCCTTCTGCTTTTGCATCCTTTCCTTCAGTGCTGCTACTTCCTTCTAGACACACCCTTTGGTTGTCCATTCTGTGGCCCTGTTTTCAGTCAGTGACCCAGATACTTGGCACATGAACCTTCTTTGCAGTTACTACCAGATGATGTGAACTTAGTTCCTCTTCTGTTTTCACCCAAAAGTCAGCCTCACATTAGTTTTAGTTGATCTGATTTGTATTGGCTTTTGGGAAGCATGTCTTATCCACATAGCTGCAAGCATTATTAAGGAAACATTTGCTAAGAGGGACTACTTACCTGGAATTCATCCTTGGAACACTGGAATCTTAACCTCGGATGAGCAGGCAGTTTTGTGCATGCTATAACGGGCTCTTTAACTTTGCATTTTATGGAGGCAATCAAAAGATTTTTTGGGAATGACTGACCCCATATGAGTATTGAGAACTGTATCCAGCTAACTAAGTGGTTAGCGATATCACTTAAGTATGGTATCCACACTGTAACCTTTGAACAGCCCTGCGTGTTGTCACCTCTTGATGCCTCCATATTATGGAATTGATGAAATCCTTGATCTGGGTGAGACTTTATCCCTGCTCAAAAGAGACCTATTTTGTTTACCCACCCTCTCTCATACATTCCCTGATATGTTACACTGGAACTGTTCCTTCTACATCCAAACTGTAGCTGCTGTAGTCATTGGGTCTGTTGCAACTCCCAATCCCTCCAAGGAGTTCATGTCTGTTGAGAGATATATCCAGGGCCTGAGAGCTGGAATCCAAAGATGACAAGCATAGAATGTTGCTGCGTTAACCTAGCATAGAAAGACTGGTGCTATATATTCTCTCCTTTGAACCATGAGCACACACTGTTGTCTCACTTGGGTTTACAGAAGCTGGGGGGCAGGGCCCAGGACTGTGGAATCAATAACACACATGGAACTAAGGCATTCACTGTCTGTTCTTTGCTAAATTCACTGCCACCACCAAAGCAAAAATCATAGTTATCCTCCTTCTCCCCCATCTTTGCCTCAACCAGTCTCCTCCAAGGCTGGCCAAAGTCCTCCTCTTTCTCAGAGGAACAGGGGATCTCTTTTGGTATGCCCAGAGGAGCCCTAGGTTTTATGGTTACACAACTCTTCCCTTGTTTGAGTTCTCAGCCCTTGGTAATTGAGGGGGTTTACATCTCCAAGGGCTTGCTCTTTGCAGAACCTGGCCCCCGCTGCTGTATGTGGATGGCGTCTCCCACTGGGGTCTGCATGGATTCTGTCTCTGGAGGCTGCAGTGATGAGAGTAGTTTTCAAGTCCCTGGCTTTTTGATAGGGAGAAGCTTCCAGATTGAGTACAACTAAAGAGAGATTTTCCCCTCTGAACAAAGCCATTGCTACTTCCTGTGTTGCAATAACAAACACCCCTCCTAGCTGCCACCGGATGTGGGGCTGGCAGTTTAACCTGTTCAGGCTCACGGGGGCAGTGAGGTAGGGAGGGTGGGAGACGGGAGCTTCCCTTTCATGCAGACTCATGGACAGAGCCTCCCCCAAATCTCTTCCTGCCTTTGTAATCTAGGCCGTACTGAGCTGCCAAGCCTGCTTTTTGCAGAGCCCTGTCTGTGCTCGGTTTCTCCTGTGCCCTAATTGCCCTCTTCCTTACACAATCCAGCTGCCTGTTGAGGCTTCTCTCCCTGTATTTACAGCCGCCTAATCAGCTGGTAATTTACTTTCAATCAGTGCCAGATTGTGTTCCTCAGATTCGTATCTCCTCTTTCATTTAGTGAGGAAATTATTGCCTTTCCTCTTTACCATTAGTTTTAAATATTAGCTCCCATGTTGTGCTGGTTGAAAACAAAGGTATGGCCTGGCCTTTCAAGAGAGCAAATGCCTAGAGCTGTCTGGATGACACACTGGGCAGGAGGCCAGTCCAAATGCCTGGCCTTGGGCTAGCTTTTTTGTGTCCAATCTTATGTCCAGTGTCTTAAATTCTTCAGTTGTCAGTTGCAAATGTAGATTTCTAGAGGCTTCTTGTTATTGATTTGCCCGTGAGGCTGGGGTGGGGTAGGGAGTCCGCAGGGCTGTGCCATGGGGTTCCACTCTGAAATTTCACCCACTTTCAGGTTAAAGAGTTTGCCTGTTAAAATCTGAAAAACTGCAAGCCAGGAACAGTAGCAGGTTATTTTTGTGGCTTGTGAGGCAGGTTGAGTAGAGCCAAGTGGAAGCCGAGAAGACGAAGAGAGAGGAGGGGAGGGCAGCGTCCAGGACCGCAGCGGGGAGCCCCGGCCGAGGGTCAGTTGAGGCCCATCCGCCCAGCCTTTGCTCTTGTGAAATGCTTGATATGCTCTTAATGTGCCTGATGCTAGTAACGTCTTGTTTCAGAAGAGTTCCTTTCTTGTGAGAAACACTATCCTAGTGGGGCACAATCGGGGTCGGGTTGCCCTTGACCTCTGCCCACCTTTCTAGCTACTTGCTCTTGTCAGAAACCTTCATGTTCTCCTTGGCTTTGGGGCTTACACGTCTCTCCTTCCTCCCAACAGCCCACACTCCCATTCTTTGCGTAGCTCATTTCCAAGCGCATTCTAGGATTGCTCTAAAGCAGGGGCTTAGTGGTGTCCATCTGTTTGAAGCAGGTGGGTAGACTGACGCTGGAGAACCCCTTTAAGCTGCCTGGCAGAGCAGCAAACCCCTTTCCTCTGTGATGAAGGGAGGGTGAGAGCAGGGCTCCCAGAGGAGACTGCAGAGCTGACCGCCCAGCTGCACCACTGGGCTTAGTGATCCCAGACAGGGTTCCTCACCTCTGCTACCTCAGCCCTCCGGTGTGGACTTAGGATAATAATGTCAAGATTTTTATGATGATTAAATGAGGTAATGGCTGTGATGTGCTCAGAACTGTGCTTGGTACAGGGTGAACATTGAATAAGTCCTAGTTTTTACTATTAGGTTGCTTGGGGTGGGGTGAGGGGAACAATAGAAATTAGGCAGAAGCTATAGCTCTTCCAGAGCACCCCAGGGGTGCCTCTGCTAAACTCTCTTCATTGTTTTTGAGCATAATTTAAACAGAAGTTTTTCCACAAGGCCTTGCCTGCCATTCTTTCTGCTTCCCCCCACCTCAGACTCTAAATGGCGCTGGGTCTCCACTATCCCCAGATCTCTGTACTCACAGATACTCACTCTTAGGACCACAGTTTAATTTGATTACCTCTGTGTAGACCTTACTTCCAAATAAGGTCACATTTGGAAGTCCTGGGAATTAGAGCTTTAACATGTCTTTTTTTGGGGGGTGCACAATTTAATCATAACACTGAACTGTGGAAGAACTGGTGGGGGCGGGGTAGAAATGGGGCAGATGGTCATCCAAGAGTCCACAATTGCGAAGGAAGGACATCTGGGCTCCGAGATACTCTCAAAACTCTTCAGAGAATATGTAAACATTTTAGAAAAAGCAAAACTCACAGGTATGACCTAAAGACCCAATCGTGAGATATGGATGATTTTCAAAAATAAAACTCTGAAAACACAAGTGGACATGATCTTGAAGAAAGGAATTATGGCAGCTGCAAAGAGAGTCCTTGGCTGAGTCTTTCCAGGGTCATGAAGAAGGGTTGGAGGAAGGATGACATATTTAATCGAGACAAGATGTCACCTGCAAAAAGAAGCCAAGAGTGAAATACATCTTATAAAAATTCTGAGGGCATAAGTGGGCTTTGTTAGACATGTGGAGAGCAAGGAGAACAATGTGCAACAGACACTGCCTAGAGCAGAAGATACATGGACAGGAGGCAGCAGGTGTTGATTTTGTTCTTTGTTAGAAAGAATAATTTTCAGATTGTAAAAGCAGATCCAGATCAAAGATGGGCAAAGCGGAAAAGAAGCCAACTATAGATGAGGTGATGAAAAAATCACCAGCTATCTTAAATGAGTTCCAATATTCATACTAGACTAGGGATTGGCAAATTTTTTCTGTAAAGGTGGTGTTTTAGGCTTTGTGGGCCATAAGTTCTCAGTTGAATCCACTCTTATAGTGGGAAAGTGGCCATCAACAATTTGGAAATGAACAGACATGTGTTCCAATAAAACTTTATTTATAAAAACAGGCAGCTAGCCAGTTGGGTTATAGTTCTCTGATCCCTGCACTAAAGCAATGATAACTTAGAGAACTGAGAGAAACTGCTGTTACAACACAGAATTATTGTCAGTCATTTCTGAAGAATGCTGCAAGGAAGAGGAAATACCCGGAGTCTGGAGAAGGGCAGATCACAAAAATATTCTAATATCTGTGGTTCACTGAGTTCAGCACTGATTTCTGACAATTTCCGGAACAAATCATTAGATAATGCTTTTATAACAAATATGATTTGAACACTTACTTTGCACTATTTTAAATTCTCACTGGTAAACCTGACAGATAAGGCCTTTGCCCTCAAGAAATTTTTAGTGTCGAAAGGACCAAAGTAACGCTATTTTGTTAACAGACTCCATTTTACAGGTCGCTGTGTAATTTGCTGTATAATGCTAGTTTTGCAAATTTTGGTTCCTTGCTCCAGTTCCCCTGACCACCCCCACTGGTTGAACAATACCAGCCCCTTCCTGCTTAGCGACCACCCACCTGTTCCTGGCACAGCCAAGGCATCCAATCAACAAGTGACAAGACACCTGGACTCATCCTTACTCCACCCTTCCCTTATCCCACTCCCCTTATCCCATTCCCCTCTCCCAACTTCCTTTCGGTATACTATAAGAATACCTCAGCCCCACCCCTCGGGGCCATTCGGATGGATTCGCCATTTTGCTTAAGCATCCCAAGCTTAAGCTTGTAATAAACTTCACCCTTTGTTTTTGCAAAAAAACAAAAACAACAAAAAGAAATTTTTAGTGTCAAAGGACAGAGAGAGAAAGCAATTTTGTAAGAAGTAATTAAAAGGGAACCGAATGCTCTGGAAGGGCCTGGAGCAATGGAGATTTAAGCAAGGGGATTTAACTTAGTTTGGGAGGCCTCCCTGAAAGGAAAAAACTGAGATTTGAAGTATAAAATTAGCCTGGAAAAGGGACAGGTTAGAAAAACATTCTAAAAAGACAGAAGAGGCTGCACAAAAGTCTAGCATCAGAGACTCCCTAAGACACTGAAGCAAACTGAAAGGGATCAGAAGTGTGTGGCTGAGGACAGAGAAGAAGAGAGGTTAGTACCAAACCCAGGGGCAGGCTGGAGCCCAGCTGGGGACTATCATCAGCTTTGTCATTTCTCTGGTACTCCAGTCTAGCCCCACTGGCACAGGTGGAAATGACGCAATTTTGAGAGAACTTTGTTTTTAGTGAGAGCACATTGATTCCAATAATCATAATTCCCTTTCCAAATGTTCATGAACCAGCCTCTTCTCTCTGCTTTTGGTATTACTTTCCTCTAATTCACTCCCCACTGAGATGCATCTCTAAAGTGCAAATCTGATTATAGCACGCCCGGGTAGATTATCATGGTCCTTGGGACCGAATACATTTGGATTTTGACAAGGCATTTAACTGTCTTTTTAAATTGACAAACAAAAATTGCATATATTTATGGCATACAATATGATAGTTTCATATATGTATGTATTGTGGAAGGGCTAAATCAGGCTAATTAATATATGCAACGTTTAAATCTTTAATGATGTTGAGTGAAAATAAATTTGTAGCCTTTATTATTTTAGAGTCTTTATTTATTTTAAATTTTATTTTATTTTATTTTTTGAGACAGAGTTTCACTTTGTCACCTTTGGTAGAGTGTGCCATGGTGTCATAGCTCATAGCAACCTCAAACTCTTGGGCTCAAGTGATTCTCATGTCTCAGCTGCCTGAGTAGCTGGGACTAAATGCCAGCTATTTTTTGGAGATGGGGTCTCGCACTTGCCCAGGCTGATCTTCAATTTGTGAGCTAGGCAATCCACCCACCTCAGCCTCCCAGAGTGCTAGGATTACAGGTGTGAGGCACCACACCCAGCTAGAGCCTTTAAATTAATGGAATTCTGTTAACTA
>CAUYON010117475.1:0-39891 GCA_963573935.1 Arctocebus calabarensis
CCCAAGTAGCTGGCGCCCGCCACAACGCCCGGCCATTTTTTGGTTGTAGCCGTCATTGTTGTTTGGCAGATCCAGGCTGGATTCGAACCTGCCAGCTCAGGTGTATGTGGCTGGCGCCTTAGCCCATTGAGCCACAGGCACTGAGCCGATTAGAACACTTTTTACATAAGGACCTTGACTTCATCATTTTTATTGCCTTTTACATATATTGAGTATTATTTAGTATTTGGGAATCTGTGTATTGGTTGGTGTGTTGGTGATTTACCCTTTGGGCCTTGAATAAGGTAATGGTATTTGTTTTCTGTAGAATTGGGAGCCAGCCATTGTGTGATGAGGTGGGACGAGCCTGTCTTGGAGTTAGGAGCCTTTGTGTCCTGACTCAGGAGTTACTAGCTGCCTGGCTTTCAGCAAGTGACTTGACTATGTGATACCTATTCCTTGACCTCTTATACCAGTGTACAAATATTGCTGAATGCATGTTACTGCATGCAGGGCATTACAGAAGCAGGTGAGGAATCTTAGTCTACTCCATGGTTTCAGAAAAAAATCATTTCAATACTGACAAAATACTAACAAAATTATTAATTAGAAGGTAAAATGATTGTAAACATAGAATACATCTAACTTCAACTGCATTTTATACTCTTGGTCCCCTTTATGTATACCCAAAATTACCAGAAGTGAGTACTTATTCTTTTCTGCCATGGTGATAACCTTGGTAGAACTGTTTGAGAAGGGTGATCAGGTGACTTTTGGCATGGTTATGCAGTAAGTTGAGACGGTTTTGCTGGTAACAGTCTATGTTTTTTGAAAAGACAAATTAGATCATGAATTTGAATGGCTTTTTGAAAACTCTGACATGTATAATATATGAGAGTATAGTAAATTATTCATATTTTACATAATAAAAAGATAAATGTGTTTCATAAAGATGTATTAATCCTAATGAAAGGACCTGGGATGGCCCACATAACAAACCACACGCAAGTTCTTGGTGAGGATAGATGAAAGGAATTTTCTATTGTTCTTCCCCCTGGTGAAACTGAACTTCCCAAGAGTAGGAATTGTGTGTGTTTTATTTGCTGTTATAGCTCCAATGCCTAAAATGATGACTTACATATCATATGTGCTCAATAAATATTTGTTGAAAATGAATTAATGCAAAGTCTTGAGGGGCACTATTTTTACTACTAACAAGGACATGGGTCTTTACCTTCAATTCACCCTGATAAACTGGGCTCAACCAGTGGTGACCTGGAAGAATTCATTTTGTTTGTATTCAAGCAGCCTGAGTGGTATTAAAGATGAACAAAGTATTAAAAATGAGCAAAATGAATATTAACAATCTATATAGGTGGAGACTAGTCAAAGTAATCAAAATAGATAAACTATTGGGTGGTGCCTGTGGCTCAAAGGAGTAAGGCGCCAGCCCCATATGCTGTAGGTGGTGGGTTCAAACCCAGCCTTGGCCAAAAACCGCAAACAAAACAAAAAAAAAAAATTAATAAACTATTGCAATGGGGAAGCAAGTTCAACATAAACTGAACTTAACTGCAATTTGTGCAGCAGTGTCTGGGTGTTTTAAAGAGAGAATGAGAGTAGAAAGGGAGAAAGACAGCCGGTGCACAGAGCTCAGAAAGTGGAATTTTTGAAAAGCTAGAAGGGGAGGTTGGTCCATGTGAAACCCATCTGTGCTTGTTAACTGGCACTTACAGAATTAGGCTCTAACTTTCCCATGAAGGAAAGGAGGAGACATGGGTCATAACCTCTGGTGTTGGCTGAACAAACAGTAAATTATTTTGTCAGCTTTGAACTTTTCCAGGCAGGAACTTAAAGGGTTTAGAGTTGTCATCCTAGTGATATGGCCTCAAGCAGTTAGAAACTAAGCTAGTGTTTATTCCAGTCTTTTAATAAGGGATGGCTGGTAGGGTAGACAAAGTCATCTGTCTGAGAGTCTGCTAGAAAAGTCTGACTAGCGTTTAGTTAAGGATAGGAACTTTGTCCACAGCCTCTTTGGCTTTTCCTTGGAAATAAACTTAGTTTGGAACCATATGGCTTTACTTAGCTTAGGGTAAGAAACACAGACTAATTCTAAATAATGGCAACTTGTCTCCCAAAATTCTAGAGCAGCATGGATTCATGGCTTCTACTTCAGGCTTTTTTTACCCTTCTCCACACAAAAGTCTTCTAGACCTTTTCAGAGAATATCTCTCTCAAAATAGAAGGTGACCCCCCCACCAGACTTTTTTTTTGCCAAATCTGTTACTAAGAGTTCTATAGGAAATGAAATATGAACGAAGAAAGAAAATTGAAGGAGATGGAATCCTCTTAAAAACAATACAGTGAGATCAAATCACAATTTCTTTATTGGCTTATTTATCTGTATGTTATTAGTGGGGCAGTTTTTGGAAGCATCTTGAGTACCCCTAGAAGTTAGGGACATTTATAGGCAGGGTGGTGAAAGAAAATAGTAAAAAGCAGGTGTGAACGGTTTTGAAATTCTTAGCTCCCTAGTAATCTGACCTTTTTGACATTTAGATCGAGACCTGGTTTTAGAATTACACCACTGACAATGTTTTTTTGACCTTTAGCTTGTGTGTCAATTGCAAGATGCTTCTGAGAGTGAGTGAAATTATTTTGTAACCTCCTTGTTCTAAGACCTTTCTTTGGAATAGAGGAGAGAAGAAATAATTTCTCATGTGACAACCTTCTTGAGAGAATGATCTGTCAAAACAGAAAGTTAGTTTTGGTTCTCACCCTGGCTGGGCTCCCCATGAGCATTTGTCACCAAAGATTACTTTGCCAAGGGTTCAATGCCAAGGGGAAAACCGTACTTTTTCCTTGTGCGGCCTCCTTCTCTGTGGTGCTTGCTTGCAATTCCCCTTTAAGGGAGACAAGAGATGTTTCAATAAATATGGCATGTTCAAGAACATTGTTTAATCCTAAGAAATCCATTTGTTATCTGGAAGCTGGTTCTTTCCTTCACCTTTGACCTTCTGCCCGTCTGTTATCATTCACGTTCTAACACTTGCATTACAAGCTTAGTCCTACAGAGGTGAAAAGTAATCACGCAAAGTCAGAAATGGACAAGATCTTTAAAACAAAAGCATTTTAAACAACTCCTATATTTTACCACAGAGGAAATGAAGGCGACCAAAGTGCAAAGGTTCTTTTTCAGTTGCAGTTCAATCACACTCAAGTGAACAGATGTTTTTGCATTCTTTAGTGGGGGAAAGAGACTATAAACAGTGCTGTGAAAGACGCAGTGACAAATAAGACCAGAATTTCACAAATCTGAATGGTTAAAGAATGTTCCCAGATAAGCATATACGGAAACATAAACACAGGCAGTATAAAATCAAAGTACAAACGGGGTCATTCTTTTCAGCAAAGGGTGAAATTTTTTTTAAAGACGTTAAATGGTACGATGACTATAATGAGATATGTGTGGCTGACGTCAGGCATTTGGCGGGCTGCAGCTGTTATCAAGCCCTTCCTCCCACCAGTAAGCAGACAGGTACACAAAAACATATAAATCTAGGTTGACACCTGTGGCTTATCAAGTAAGATTGCCGGGCCCCATATACCGAAGGTGGTGAGTTCAAACCCAGCCTCAGCTGAATTGCAAAAACAGAAAAACAGCCGGGTGTTGTGGCGGGTGCCTGTTGTCCCCGCTACTTGGGAGGCTGAGGCAAGAGAGTCGCCTAAGCCCAGGATTGACGGTTGCTGTGAGCTGTGTGACGCCATGGCACTCTACCAAGGGCAATAAGGTGAAACTCTGTCTCTACAAATAATAAAAAAGGATGCAAAAAATATAAGTCTAGAGTTGTTTTGGCATCAATACTGTAGGCACTGTGAGTAAAATTCTCTTTAAACAGCAAATATTTCAATGTTTATAGATTTTTATTTTATTTTCTCCAATGGTTGCTTTGTATTGATTTTAAACTGATTTAATCACTAGTTAAAGAAGTGTGATTTGTTGAAAGTAAGCCAACTTGGTTAATTTAGAAAGAATCGTTTTTTTCCATGTGTGGTAAAATGCCTAAATTTGTACTTCGGAAAAAATAAAATGTAATTGGTGACCGAAGCAAGTTCATGAAGTGTCAGAAAATTATCCTTTGTTCAACATTGTTTACTTAATCTTAACCGTAGGTTTACCGATTAGGGCTCAGGGAGAGTTCGGGGTGCACATTTCCAGGTTTTGTGGGCCATTATACTGATCAAAATCATGTGAATTGTTGTGAGAATTTGGAATTCCAGTGGAAATTCTCAGCCAACACATGAAGGTGCAGCCTGGGTGCGTCAAAAAAAAAAAAATCGGGACTGGTGGTACAGATTTGAGTATATCCTAAAGAGATGGGAAAATGGATTCACAAGGTCAGAGAAAAATTACAGAAACAACAGTCACAGAAACAGCAGTGGCCGTTCATTTTTGAGCAATTACTTAGATGATAAGTGTTTGATTATGTGTTTACTCAAATTATCCCGTGGGGTATATTTTCATCCACACTTTTTTCCATGAGGCAGTCAGGGTTCAGAGATGTCAGGTAAATTTCCCAGAGTCATCACTATTGGTATACTGCGGATGGGGTTGGGGGATAGATAACTCCCATGTCTTCACGTGCCTGGAACTTTCTTATTTTCCGCACTAAAAGTCACCTATCTCAGAAATCCCTCAGAACTGAAACAACAGATCACATTAACTGGTATTCACAGCTGCTAGGTTCCTAAGCTTAAGATTTTAATTGGTATGCTGTCTGGCTTCCACTGAGGAGAAAAGGAGACAAGGACCAGAGGCGGAATCTTAGGAACTCTGAACAAGCTAAACAAGGAGGTCTGTAACTTACAGGAGCTATCTGCTTCTTTGTCCATTGCATTGTCAACTGTTAGCAATGTGTCTGGGCACACTCGCGGGGGTGTCCAATCTTATTCTGCGGCACATCGGAAGGGTTGTGTTGGGAAGCACATTAAGGAAATCCACTAAGGAAATCCGATAAGCAAAAACAAAAACAAAAAGAAGGTCTGTGCGTTTTTTTTTTTGTGATATCTAACACCATATATAAGTAAAAATGTCTTCACACAATCCTCATGTGGCCTGTGGGCAGCAGGTTGGACACCTCCGGGAGAGGCTTAATAGGTACATGGGGGAATTAGTTGGTTGTTTGATGATTATTAATGACGAGATGGTGACGAAGTAAGAAGATGAACAGGTCATCACTGCATCCAGAAGGGCTGAGGAGAGAGCCCTTAGACTGAGATAATCAATAACAATACCTGTTATAATACTTGGTAAGCAAGAGTGATGATTTCTCAAACTACTTGGTCATGAAAAATGTCAGGATTTAAGCTTTGAAAAGAAGGTCCTCTGGAAGCTTGCACACATTCCAAGGAAAATTAAGATGAGTCAATGGAGGGAGCTGCTAGTTGTAGATGCCAGAACATAACATCTGGATTTAGGAAATAACAAGCCCAATGCATTTCCTTTTTCCTTTGTTAAAATGAAGTCTTATCAAAAGAAAAGGGGAAGATTCTTTGCAGAGTAACAGAAGCATGTGCTAAGTAGTTAGAGGGATGGTATAGAAAAGGGTTTCTTCCTGACTCAGGAAAGGTTAGGGGCTGGAACAGAGACTGAAAAGTGTACCCTGTGGGGTGGAGGCATCTTGAAAAACTCTTCCTAAGACATGCATAACAGCACTTCAAACAGATGAAGATAGCTCATTTATCTCTTCTTTTATCCTTTGCTCTTTGAGGGTAAACATCTTGTGTTTTGTTAAAATGAGAGGAATGTAGGCCCCTTACCTGAGGGATCTCCTTTGAAATGTCCCAATTATGTCAACCTCATTCTCAACACTATATCCCAGTGTGATATGACCAGCTCCTGACAGAGGGTATCTCTCACTTTTTATTTTGGTCTTAACATTTACTGTACAGCTTGAATTTTCCTTAGCCCTTTCCTTTGTAAGTCACGTCAGACTTCAGATTTCTTTTATTTATTTTGCTGATGTGTGGTGTGTGTATTTTTCCCAGGAATTTTCTCCCTGTCGCTGTAACAGAAGCAGTACTACTTTAGCCATGGGAGAGGCATCTGTGCTCTATATTGTACACTCCCAAGCTCTGTTCTAAAGTCTGAGCCAGTAATGTCTGGTAAGGACTTCCAAGTCAGAATACACACACACCTGGATATTTGAACCCAGGTTTGCATTTGTTTTCTGATACATCACCCTGTTTTGAATAGAGGGAGGGGAAGGGTGGGGGAAGGATGGGTAGAGGGAGGGCAATTGGTGGGATCACACCTACAGTACATCTTAGCAGGGTACTGGTGAAACTTATTAAATGTAGAATATCAATGTCTTCATATAGTGATTAAGAAAATGCCATGAAGGCTATGTTTAACAGTATGATCAAAATATTTCAGATTATATATGAAGTCAACACATTGTGCCCCATGTTTGCACCAATGTACATAATTATGATTTAATAAAATTATAAAAAAAAAGAAAAAAAGAGTATGGGCTATTGTAAAAGTTCACTCCTTTGACCTAACTGCTACCAAATGCTTGGGAATAAAACTGTGTCCTTCATCTCTGAAGTCAACCTGTAGAAGTTTCAGCCCCCAAGGCAGGTATCATTACAGTTGTTACGCCATCAGAACTTCTGCAGAGGCACTTTTCTTGAAGGGTCAGAAAATTGGTTGGGGCTAAGTTGGGATTGGTTTGATTGCTACTGATATAAATGTCTCAATTATATTTTCTTTCTTGCCCCCGCCAAACTAAGAACCTTGAGGTAAAGAATAAAGCAGATTCAGTAGGCACAAAACTAGATTTTGTTTTTTAAGCAAAATTGAGTACAATAATAACAGCTTTTGGAAATTATGAAAATGTCAATGCAGGAAAATTAGTTCTAATGCAAGCTTAGCTGTGAAATTGTATGGAAAAAAAATCTCATTTGAGCATGAAGCATTTAAATAATGAATTTATAAGGAGAAAAACAAGGAAATAACAGAGAGCCTTTATTTACAATTAAAAAAAAAGTACATTCTAATGATTAAAGATTTGAGTAAGAAATACTTTGCCCTGATTTTTGTTTCATTGCCTGTTTGTCATTGGGAGGACTATGTGATGATTTGGGTGAGTCTCATGGGCGAATATCTTTGTGTTTGCTCAGCAGAGAACCACAGTTGCAGTATGTAAATAGGGTGTCTCTTCCCTTCAGATGCCTTGGGACATGTATAATAGATTAAGTTGGCTTTGTGCAGAGCAAACAGGTCTTATTACCAAGAATATGAATAATGTCGGTTTCCATAATTGCTAACATCTGGCTTTCCATAAATCTGTTAAATTGCATGGAAGCAGAATTAGATTTCTGTGTCCTAAGTAAAGCAATTACATGGAACTCTGTAGGCAATGTGGTCCTATATTCAATGGTGACATTCCTTCATTCTTGAGACATGAAAGACAATTCTGGTTTTGCACCCTGGTTTCCATTGTGCATACTAGACGTGTTCATCTTTATGATCAGGTTTCTGAGTTGATGACAGGAAAGTGAGTCTGCCCTGAAAGTGACTACATATGGAGGTAGACACACATGTGGAACTCCAGAGAGATGAATGCGAGGACAGACTCGTGTATAAAGGGTACCGGAGAGAGCAAGAAGCCAGCGGTCACTGTCTGGCCAAAGAAGGAAGTATGGTGCTTGAGCCTGTAGTTTGAGGGCTGCATATGAGTAAAGGTAGCCCAGCAAAGGGAGGTTCTTCTGTTATTAATTTATACCCCCATTACATTCCATGTAGGCTGAGAAAAAGTAGAGATAGAATGGTCCCATAAGAAAAGCTGTGCTCTGATAGATGGGGGCAAGATGGCTGACTAGAGACGGCTCTCCCCAGATGGTACCAGACACAATGAGGAACACTGGATTGAACTGAACTTGGAGCAGTTGAAATTGGGAGGTAAAAGAAATCAAGGCATTCAGGAATCCCACTGAGACAAACTGTGAGCATGAAGTGAAGAAAGAGGAAGGGAGAGGGCAGAGGGCACCAGATTGGAGGAGGTCGGAGGTGGACAGCAGGGTGAGGGGACGCCCTTCTCCCACCCAGGGATCTCCGGGAACAGTGAACCACAGGTGCTGTCACCCCAGGAGAGTGCTGTGAGATCAGAGATCTTCTGCCTAGCCGTATCTTCTTCTGGGTCCCCCTCCTACCTGGCAGAATAGTGAGAAATTTTGGCTCCAGCTGGCGTGTGGACACAGCCCATACCCCCTTTTCTTTGGTTACTGGACAGCGTGCCCCCTCTGGAGGCCTGCTTCCCTCTGCACAGGCAAGTTGGGAACACTAGCCCAGCTCTGACGGCCTGGACGGGCTGCCTCACCACCCCAGGCACCAGACAGGCAAGGGACTTTAGACCCTATCCATCCCCTACGGGACCCTGGAAGCGAGTTTTGCAGAGACCTGTTTCTCTCACCGGCAGGAGGGAATGAATGCCTGTGCAGCCGGCAGGATGCGAGAAAAGTGAAGGGAGAGGAACTCAGGGGGCCTCTGCCCTGTGTGGCATGGAGCATCCCACCCCTGCTGCAGGGGGAAACTGCCCCACTACCCTAACATTGGCGAGGCAGGGACTCACCCCACTCTGCCTCCTGCTAAGTGGGATCTTTTACCACCTGTGTGATGGCTTGGCCTACCATCTGTGCTCTCCCCCCAGCCTGGGGGCTTCTCCTGGAGGTTCTGCCCCCAATTCTGCCCCTGCCTGCTTGGAGAGAGGAGAGCTAACCTCTGGCAGTGCCACTCTGGGAAGCCGCGGATTCCCCTCCCCAACTACAGGAGAAAGCTGTGGCTTTTTGGATCTTTGGCTGGGAAAGTTTGACTTGCTGTCCACGAGCTGCTTCTGGCCTAGAAACTTCACCTGGAAGTCCTGCCTGCAGCCCCACCTTGTCCTCAGGGACCCCCGTGTCATGCACCCCTGAAAGGGAGCTTTGGGAGGCTATATGTAGGAAGGGCTGTAGGAAAAGCAGCAGCCCATTTAAGCTGTCAGTGGTGAAGGGAAATGGTGAGCCCCACATCCTGGGGCCTCTGGTTCTGATTCCACACTGCCAGTTTAAGTTCCCAAAAGGCCTCCTAATCCTGCCGAGTGGGTCAATGTAACTATCTGCTGCTGCGTGGCTTTGACGGGCCTAGAAAGGGGCATGGTGACCTCCACACCCTGAAGCTCTTGAAACTGATTTCCGCCTGCCGGCTTTAGTACCCAAACGGCCCCAAATCCCTGCTGTAGCAAGCAGCTGCTTTGCTCTGGCAGGTCCTGGAAGGGGCAGAGTGAGCTCCACATCCTGGGACCTCTGAATTTAACATCAGCCCCTCAGATTGGGCATCCAAAGGGTCCTAACAATCTACTTAGTGGTTGACAGAACAATGAGTAGACAATTCATGTCAGCAGGCCCTGGACTAGAAGAGGAGAGCCCCACCCCTGGGTTCTGTGAAACTGATATCAGAGCACTGGATCAGGCAGCAGCCAAATAGCACTAATACCCAATACCTGCTAAGCAGCTGGTGGAACAAGGAGCTTCCACTTCACATTGGCAAGTCCTAGAAGGGGCATGGAGAACTCTGTACTTTAGGGCAGCGAGTGCTATCACCAGCCCACCTGACTCACATCGCAAAGGCCCCAGAGGTAGTTGAACAGCACTATTACCTGCAGATAGGTGTGCCACTTAGTTGGCCAAATCAAACTTAACATATGCATTACCTTGTACATTTATCATTTTTTTGTTGCAAAAGTTCAAAAATCTACTTCTTAGCTCTTTTCCAGAACAAAATTCCTTGTTATTAACCATTGTTACCATGATGTATACAGTAGATCTGTTCGACTTATTTGTCCTATTTGAAATTTGGCATCCATTGCTTTTGAATGAGAAAAAGAAAGTGCGGATGATAACGACTAAAGTTAGACCCAGGGGCTTATGTGATATTCTGGGAGTTCAGTTTTCAAACGATCATAGATTAGGTGAATATAGTTTATGTAGAAGGTCAAGAAGAACTGGAAAAGGCAAAATGATGTGTCCAAGGGCCTACAGTTGTGATATGTAAAATGACCAGTACCTGGTAAGGACTCAATTAAATGAAAGAGTTATGTTTCAAATGTAGGTTCACCTGATTCCCACATTCAATGCTATTCTTACTTAGGAAGAATTAGAGTAGGGGAAAAGATTGGAGAGATTAAGACAGGCTTCTAGAAAGAAGCACCCTATGGCCAAATGCACTGAGAATGACATGGGAGTGACAGGTAAGAGTGAGAAAATGGAGTAAGGCCTCCCTGTAGTTGACTTGGCATCATAATTGGCGACCATGTGCTGTTCAAAAGGAATAATTGTTTAGTAATTAAATGTTTTGACTGAGGCTGCAATTAAGGGAATAAAGACAAAAAGTATATCTTAGAAGGAATTAACTGTGGAAATATTATCTTAACGTGTTCAACTTTGTATCACTGAAGTCTGCAAAAAACATGTGCATTATGACTCTTGGTAAAAATTTATTTCAATCAGCGGTTTCGTGTGAAGGCCATTTGCAGGTCATGGCAGTAGATTAATCAGAGGAGTAGACGACTATGCTAGACAAATGACAAGTGTCTTCAAACAGTTTAAGGATCATCATAAATAAGAAAGACCTTGTATTCCAGCAGCCATTTCTTGAGCGGCGTCAGAACTAGTGCCAATGAGTATTAGTACTTCTACTAGTCTCAATTTAAGGAAGACATTTTTAAAGGAGTTATTAGAAGATGGAAGTGTCTTCCTCGTGAGGTAATGGATTGCCTTTTGGGAAAAGGCTTAAAGTGTGACTAGACAGGTGTTTTTGATGTTGTTAAGGTCACTTAAGCTTTAAATGTTAGAATGGGCTGAGTGGTTTATGCTTTCCTTCCACTCTTGGCTACCAACAATAGACATTACATTTCTGTCTTTCATCAGCATCCATACTGTACCCTACTGTAACTCAGATTGTGTGTGTGTGTGTGTGTGTGTGTGTGTGTGTGTATGAACAAAAGAGCTGCTAGCTCATAGAGAGGTAAGATCTTGATTAGGCAAGACACCCATTAAGAATTGTTTTCCCTTCTTTCAACCTTAGTCCCAGGATTTAGGGGTAGTCTAATTGTCTCAGGGTTGCCAGAATTGCTTACTTGTTCCTATTCAGTGGCGAATACATTCACACCTTTTCTAAAAGACCCAGATTTCCACAAGGGGGCATGTACACTGCTAATGATTTCACAGTGTTTACGGCCTAAGAATGGAAGAGTTCTTAAGAATACTGTAAAACCTGTTCCTGAATGCTACTAGAAATTTCAGTAATTGGAGTCAGGCAGCCATAGGTTTGCATCTCAGACCAGTCACTAGTTGTATGACAGTGGGCATGTTATTTAACTCTATAAAACTCAGCTCCATTATTTGCAGGATAAGAACAGATCTCCCTTCTCCCTTGAGCTCCCTTGCAGAATTAATGAGATAGCACTATGAACGGTTAGGCACAGTACCTGACACAAGGAAAATGCTCATCAATATTTATTGATGCTATTTTAAATGATTGTTGTTGTCTAAGTTCCTTTGGCTAAATTCTAAGATCCTGTGCTTTCTTTCCTGCAGATATTGATGAATGTGCCTTAAGGACTCATACCTGTTGGAATGATTCTGCCTGCATCAACCTGGCTGGGGGCTTCGACTGCCTCTGTCCCTCTGGGCCCTCCTGCTCTGGTGACTGCCCCCACGAGGGAGGACTGAAGCGCAATGGCCAGGTGTGGACCTTGAAAGAAGACCGGTGTTCTGTCTGTTCCTGCAAGGTGAGGCGATGGGATGCAGCAGAAATTCAAACTATTCTTTGTCGCCCTCCTTCACTTCTCTGTCTCTCACCTCTTTCTGTCTCGTTGTTGACTCCTGGGTCTCCTTCAGTTCCTGAAAAGCCTTCTCCTGTGCTGACCTTCCCTGTAGCTAATCTCGATGGTGAGGCAGGCTAGCTGGCTTTGAACTGATCACCCTCTTAGTGGAACACAAGGGCTAGAGCTGAAGAGACTGCAGAGAGGGGGTGCAGAGAAGCCAATGACAGGCCTCCCACGGGGAGTTAACCACGCTTTGAGGTTATTCATGAGAGCTGTAATAAGCCCCCATCCCGCACTTACACAAACTTCCTTATTAAAGCTTCTATTTCCCTAAAATGAGCATTTGCCTGAACTTTCTCACTTTTGTGATGACATCATCCAGAAAAGCAAGGCTCACAGACTCGCTTCCAGTGACAGACATGCACTTTTTGAACAAATGATAATGATGGCATAAGGCCTCTTAGGAGTTTTCTTTGTCATTCTTAGTGCTGGGCTATTCCTTACATTACGTTGCTTGCAAGTGAGTTTAATTCTTACAAAAATAAGATTCTATCATCATCAGCTTTTGCTTTATGCTTTGCAAAATAGGTCTATTAAAGTGTTTGATTTCTTTGTGCTTTATTTTCTCTTTTGTTGATCTTGCCTATTTATTTTCCTTTGTTATTGCTGTACCGTAGCTCTTTCCTGGTATTTCAATGTCTGTTAGAATAGGACAATTTAATGTTGAATTTTATGATCATGGGAACCAAGAGAAATAACTTACTTAGTATGTTCTTAGAGCATCAGGTCTGATAAATTTCGAGTGTTCTTTCTAAAATCAAAGTTGAAATGAGTCTAAAGAAATTCAGCCAGCTGACTTCAAGTTGGCCCCACCTGAGCAGACCTGGGCACCCATTTAGGAAATCTATGTTATCAAATACTGAGATCCATTACGCCTTTTCTCTCTTACACATAACCTAGTTCTCCACACTCAAATTCAGGTTCATTTTTCCCATTTATTATCTATTTATGCTGTTTTAAGCATCCTCAGATTTTTTTTAAAGCATCATGTTTAATTCTTATACTACTACTTTGAAAGATGATGAAACTGAGTTTCAAAGGGATCAAGTAACTTGCCCTAAATATTAAAGATATAAATGTCTGAGCTGGTTCTTGAAGTCCACTTGCTTGCCCCAAATTATACAGTTTTCCTCTCTGTCCAGATGTGTTGTTACACTCTACAGATGATACCTATTGATATATTTAAAACCAATTAGGGAATCTATCAATCAACTTGATTGAGCTCAAACTCTCAACTCGGTACTATATACGTGATGGGTTAGCCATTCCCTTGGAAGTTTGGAAGTTATTAAGTGTGATATTTAACCATGTGGTGTTAACTCAAAGGGAAATTTTTTTTAAGGGAAGGAAAAGCTCCTCATGGGTTAGAATAGTTGAAAAGGGCGTGTGAAAGAGGTTGGCAATTTGGTCATCTTTTCAGCCAGCACAATGGGGATGAAATATTTGCTACTGTTTTCAAAAAAATACTGTTTTTCCAGAGTTTTGCGGATGATCACAACATATCCCCAAATCCTTTCTGTACTTTCCAGATCCACAGTCCCTGGAATAGGCAAGGACTTAAGTTAAGGCTTGACTAGTATGAGAACAAAAGTTCCTTTTTCAGTTTTCTGATGTTTGTGATGTAAGCCCATTATAAAGCAGGGGAATTACTTGTCATTAAAAAATTTCCAGAGCATATTTAAATGATTGTGTTAAATATCCAAGAAGGTTGAAATGATTCATTTTATTTCAAATCCTAAAATGTCTCCAACATCGTAAAAGAATTTGACTGCTATTGCCACAAGACATGAGCAATTCTTGGAACCTTGTTTTATGAACATAATATACCTCCACCACCAACGCTCACCTTTCTAAATAAAGTACTAGACAAATTTCTTCATATAAATCTTTTTGTTTGTTTTCCAATTATACTCAGTACCCATTAATATCATAGTTTAATCAGTTGCTGTAGGAATTGACAGAGGTTGTAGAGGTGAAAAAGACCCTGGTTTTTGGAGCTGAATTTAGATCCCTAAATCAAATTCTATAGGCCATTCTCATAAAATGAACTACTTTTGGTCATTCTTGTCTGTTTCCACTCTTTGCCTATTTTAACTGTTCAGTTCCATTTTGATTAGAAACATCTCCAGTGCCTAAACATCGAAAGGTAGGGTTATAATGTCGTCATTGTGGAGGCTAAGAAATGAAATCAAGGTTGAGCTATAATGTGCTGGCTTTTCAACTATATCCTTCTTGTTTCAAATGGAGATAAAATCAAATCACACATTAGCAGAATCACACTAACCAACAAAGGGTCAAGACTCCCTATTGAAAGAAGCAGAGTCAAAGTCCTCTTAGAAGGCCACTTTTCCCCACAAGAGTCAGTACATTAGCTAAGCTATGAGTGTTTCACAGCAATTGAAGAAGGCCTTGAAGTATGTCCACCAATGAATGGAGTTCAACAGTAAAGCTAGGCCTGCGCTAATGGATTGGGACTTTTGTTTAGATTCTACATCCTTCCCTGGCAGTGACAATGTCTTTGTACACCCTTTGACCACCTATCTGATTAAGCAGAGAGACTGCTGAACTGGGTGGAGCCCGTATTTCTCCAGACCACAGAAACCCCAAAGAAAAATGGTTCTCTCTCTGGACTTGATCCCTAAATCTTGGTTACAGCTCAACTTCTTTTCATAGATACCTATCTGTGGTTTTTCTATTTATAAATTTACTAAAAGCCATGTACCTATGCTGTATAAGAAGGTAGAAAGGCTTAGGTTTCTCAGCTTCTAGGGAATACAGCACTGTAGTATTACGTTTATTTTGGAGATCATGGAGAAGAAAAGGGAAATGTATACGAAAATAATTAACCATCTGTCATCCTATAGTACAGCCATGAACAATTTACTGTGGAACATAGAAAAAGGAAATATAGTTGGAACACTGTGGCTATGGATTCCACATCCCTGGAAGCAACCAGCCCCTAACTGAAAATACCTTTAAAACAATACAGAATTTGGGTGGCGCCTGTGGCTCAAAGGAGTAGGGCACTGGCCCCTTATGGTGGAAGTGGTGGGTTCAAACCCGGCCCCTGCCAAAAACTGTAATAAAATAAAATAATACAGAATTTAAAACTATATAATAAAAATATGTACATATCAATGCTTTAAAGAAGGGGTGTCCGATATTTTTTTCTGCTGCACATTGGAAAAGAATCTTAGGCCATAAAGTAAATATACAAACACCAAAACTAAAGCTGATTAGCCAAGAAAAAAAAAAAGTCCATGCATATGTTTTATGATATCCAACATGTCAGATAAGCAAAGAAGAGTCTTCAAAAATCATCATGTGCCCCCATCTCTGCCACAGGTTGGATACCCCTATACTAGACTACATTTTGAGAATCCTTGCTCTAAGAATTTGTAGTTTACAGTTAAAATCTATGACTTTTTATACCATAATAAGAATAAATTCAAACTTTACCTTAGAAATGAAAACAATGTAACCTCAACATTTGTTCCTTTATACCAATCTGAAATTTTAAAAAGAGTAAATTCATTTTTATTTGTTAAGACAAGTATATGTCACTGCTTTTTAAAATTCAGAAGTACTTTAAATATTATAATTCTTACAATTAATCTTAGTTGAACTTTATTATAAAACTGCATACAAACAGCCTCTGTAGCAGAAGAGTGGGAAAACATTAATACAGCTTTGCCATTTGAGTGTGGATTGCTTGAGCCACCCTGGTTGGGGTAATGGTCAAGCTCCTGGAATAGCCCCCAACTCTACAGTAGGAAGGATGGCTCATTATTAGTGGGCTGCACTCTCTCCCAAAATTTGGGTTCTAGTGTGATTGTGCTCTGTAAACTGAATTGCTAGAGAACATTCTCACTGAAATTAGTGGAGCTACCTATGACATTTCCATATTAAAAATGATTTTTCTTGACAGTTACCCTGTAATTCAATGCCAAAGTGAACACAGCGATTGTTCTGAAACATTGTGAGAAACTAAGAGGGCCTTATTTGGTATTTTCGCATAATTGATGAGAGGTGAAATTGCTTTATTTTGCACTGACCCTGGAGGCTATCCATTTACTCTTATTCATTCTTTACTCAGCATGTGGGAAGAGACTGACATTCTGAATGAGTCTCATTGCCGGTTATATAATAACCCCTTCTAAAATAATTTATCTCTCTGTTTCATACTGGCCAAAGACATGGCCGTGTTGGTCCCTGAGGCCTGGCCCTTATATGCGTGAGGAGAGTAATATTGTGCCATTGGAAGCTGAGCTGATCAGGTGGTTTCATCTGGTACCTATCATTCCTTTTTTTAGCTTCTGTTGGTTAAAATAAATCTCCAGGGCCATGGATACAGAAGCAAAATATATTAATGAGCTAGATAATGGCATGTGATCTGTAAGCCAAAGGCATAGTATTAGACGATAACTCTAAGACTTAGATCCCTCTTTGTTCAGACTTGCTAAATTTTTTGATGCAATTAACCCGCTTAACTTTTAGAGTCTCTTGATCTCTCTATACACACATGCACTTGTACACACAAGCATGTGTATGTAACTTTTCATCTCTTGATATTTTTGGAAAACTATGATTTTTTATCATTTTTTATAATAATAGAACCAATGGATGGGGATGCATTTATCAGCTCATTGTTATAGACACAACCTGCCTGTCTCCTTTCCATTCTGTGTAAAGAATGTCAAGGAAGCTTTTAAAGGTTTTCTCTTTAACTGACAATAAACATCTCAGCAAGCCCTGTCCAATGATTTGCTGTTGTTCTGGATGAAGTAGTTGAAGTCCCTGAGGGCGGGATCATCAAGTTTGCAGATGTCACTAAGCTGTGAAAGAAGGCCCTGTATGGTGGGTGACAGAACAGCGGTTAGGAAACATTGTGACAGGCGCGAGAGATGAAATGGATCTAACAAGGTGAAATGAAAAAGAAACAAACATCCAGTTTTGTGGGTAGACTTGCTGCCCCTGAACAACCAACTGTGCAAAACGGGATAGGGCATGATAAAATTTTGGTTTTCATCAAGCTCAAAATAAGTCAACACTGTGATACAACCAGAGAAGGAAAGTAAATAATATCATGCATTCCTTAATGGCGGGGACCACCCTGAGAAATGAGAGTTCATCGAGTTCATTGTTATGGAAACATCAGAAAGTTACACAAACCTAGATGGTATAGCCTAATGCACACACAGGCAATAGCCTATGGCATGGCCTCTTGTTATTTGCACATGGTAAGTACATAGACCCTTAAATCATGAACAGATCTCAGTGGACTGGAAGTTGTTCTGAGTGAGGGGTGAGTGAATGCAAAAGCCTAGGACATTATTGGATACAGATGTAGACTTTATAAATAGTATGCACTTGGGCTGCTCTAAGTTTATTTTAAAGATTCTTTCTTCAATAATAAATTTACCATTGCATATGGTAACTTTTTTACCTAAAATTTTACTTTTTAAACTTTTGACTTTGATTTTAATAAAATAGCTTAAAATACAAATATATAGAAGTACAAAAATATTTTTTCTTTAAGATTTTATCTATATTTATAATTTTTATGAGTTTTGAAAATTTTTTGAGACAGAAGCTTACTCTGTCACCTGGACTAGAGTGCCATGACCTCAACCTAGCTCACAGGACCTCAAACTCCTGGCCTTAAGCAATACTCCTGCCTCCCCTTTCCAAGCAGCTGGGACTAAGGTGCATGTTTCCATGACTGGCTGATTTTTCTATTTTTCATAGAGACAGGTCTTGCTTTGCTCAGGCTGATCTAGAATTCCTGACGTTAAGTGATCCTTTCCCCTTAGCCTCAGAGTGCTGAGATTACAGGCATGAGCCACTGTACCTGGCCTTAGTTTTATTTTTCACCCATTGAACTTTTTTTGTTAAAAACCAAGATATAGACCCACATACATGAGCTAAGGCCTACGCAGGCTCAGGAGTATCTCTATCTTCTACCTTCACATCTTGTGCCACTGAAGGGTCTTTGGGGCAATAACATGCATGGAGCTGTCATCTCCTATGATAACATTGCCTTCTTCTGCATGACCTGCCTGAGGCTGGTTTTCAGTTAACGTTTTTATTTAAGCAGAAGACATAAAAATATGGTATACTAAATACATAAACCATTAACAGTCATTTATTATGATTATCAAGTATTATAATGTGTACTGTGCATAACTGGATGTGGTATACGTTTATACAACCGGCAGCATAGTAGCTTTGTTTACACCAGCATCATTGCAAACATGAAAGTAATGCCTTGCACCATACCATGGCTACAATGTCTCCAGGCAATAAAAAGTTTTCAGCTCCCTTCTGATCTCATGGGACCACCATCACATGTGTAGTGTGTTGTTGAGCAAATTCCATTATGTGGCACATGACTTCATTGAAATAATTGTGCATGAAGTAAAGCATAACACTTAAAACAAGGTGACCACGAGACTCAATTCATTCTGTGGTAGAAGACCATTACTGAAGAAGAAGTATATTTAGTTCTCCATCAGCTACCTTATTTGAGAAATGGAGTCATAAACTTCTATTCTACAGATTATCAGGATTAAAGGAGATAATGCATGCTAAGGACTTTACACAATGTATGGCACAAGATCAGTGTTCAGTTTACAACAGATGATGATGATGATGATAAGGGATACTCCAGACTGTTGAAGGAGACGGCAACAATGACAGTGAAAAAATTAAAATGTGTAGCGGTGGCTGGTTGAAAAATTAGAGATGCTTAACACAGAGCTGAGACCACTCAATGAACATGTAAGCGCTATCTTTGAAGAACCAAAGAGGTGACATGTGACTGAAAGTGTTGGTAGTTCCTTGATTACCATGATATGAGTCTTTGCTCAGGGGTGACAAGTGCAATTTTTAACCTTTAGACGTGCACAGAGATGCACGTGATGAATACTCTCTATGATGCTAAGTTCAAGACTAGAGAGCTTCAGGCAGAGCCTTGATGACTTTTTTGACTGAGGTTGCAGGATTCAAGTATAGTGTAGAAGTTTTGGTTCTATGTCTTTTAAAGTACCTTCCAGCCCCAAGATTCTTGTACTCTTTGTAATTATTATTGGGCAAACAGTTATAACCGTACATGGAGATGACAGATCTTGCCTTACGTTTTCAGCATTATTGTCTGAGGCAAGAAGTTATTGTGAGCAACAGGACATGTATATATAAAACATGGCACAAAATGTCTTAATGCTAAAGTATTTTTGACCTTCAATTCTTTATAACTATGAGTCATCAGGACCCAATATTCCAGACATTGTGCTGCGCCTACCATTTGGGGAGCTACTTCAAGGTAGAAGGTGGCACCTGATTGCAACTGCCTGTAATAAACAACCTAAAGACTGTATTAGAGGAGAAAAATTGCTTCAAAACCATAAGACATGGTGATGCTGCTTAGAGAGCCACTACCTGTGTGATCTTGAAGAACTCATTTCTCCTCCATGGGCCACTTCAGTTAATGCTTCTATAACAAGGGTATAGTCAGACTTCCTTCCAGAGTCAGGACAGGGATATAACTGGGTGAATGCATCCGAGCATGTTAGGCGGTGTCATTATAAACTAGAAAGATACAGTAGTGTGATTTTCCCCTCAAATGAGTTCTTGATCACACATGCATGCATTTTTAGCTGCTTAGTTTAGTTGTGATTCTTATTTAGAAGTATGATTTTTAAGAACACATTTATAAAAAAAAAAGAATTTGTTTAACTTAGAACTGTCTTTATTTTTACTTGGGCAGCACTACAGGCAAGCTCAGGGAAAGAGAGAGTGTGTTAGAGTGCACAAGCGTGCTTCTTTTGAACAAAATGGGAGGTGGCCAGGGGACAGCTAAGACCCTAAGAAATTTTCCTCTCAGTATTTATTAGGTTCGATTTTCACAGCCTGACGATCTAACATTTCCCTACTGATGAAACCTCCCTAACCTCCCTTCTAAACAGGATGGGAAGATACTCTGCCGACGGACAGCTTGTGATTGCCAGAATCCAAGTGCTGACCTCTTCTGTTGCCCAGAGTGCGACACTAGAGTCACAAGTCAATGTTTAGATCAAAATGGACACAAGCTCTACAGAAGCGGAGACAACTGGACCCACAGCTGCCAGCAGTGTCGGTGTCTGGTATGTCGGCTTCCTTTCGCAGGTGTCGTCCCTTCCTCTGGAGGGGGTTACACACTCCGCGGCTGATGGGCTTGAGTTCCCAGCTGTTCAGAATGTTAGGCAAGGAGCCGAGGGGCTTGTGGCTATGAAGGAGCATATGCTCTAGCTAAAAACATTTGGATTGTATTTAAAACACTGTGCAAGGCAGAAAGAACATATTTATGGGACATATTTAGCCCAAGTGATGATTGTTGACAGCTGTTACTTTTTTTAGGGAATCCAGACCAAGAAAAATCCCCATAAGATAGAAAAATTTCAAAATTTTGAATGGTGCTTATAGTCCGTATAGGGCCAAATTTTGATTTCTTATGATATGGCCCTTAAATATTTCAATATGACAGGTAACAAAATATAGTGGAAATACCATAGTTTTAATCATAGACATATAGTATCCAATCCTAGACTTCCCACATGCGGGCTTTATCTGATTACCTTGGGCAAGTCCTAGCATTTCAGAGATTATTTTGTTCTACAAACATACCTAGGTGTATGAATACCTATTTGTAGGACTGAAGGGGAAATGCAATTCTTGGCATATAGAAGGAACTTAGTACCTGATAGATATTATTGTTAATATTTTCTACATTGAAAAATCTGTCCATCTAAATGTTCACATAGAAAAATTGAAGATTTTTATAGATATTAAGGCAGGGATACTAATGGTATATTTGAGAAAATCTAGAGAAAAAGCTTAATATCTAGAGTTTGTTATTTCTGTTTCAAATTATATTATAAAGATTTCTAAGGATGGGAAGACTTTTAAGATACATAATCATAGGGAATGTGATGTTCCATTTGTCTGGTAACAACTATGGGGCATTCTACCTGAGTTGACTTCCAATGGGAACTATTACCTGTGTGTCCATAGTTTAACATTTGCTTAAATGAATGATTCAGTCTATGGGTAGTATGTAAAAGCAATAACTCATAGAAATTGTGCTCTAAATTTCCATTAGATTTTCTAAAATCTCCAGGTGAATGTGCAGATAATCTTAACAGATTACATCTTTCTTAATCATTCCTACTCCCAAGAAATATAACTCAGATAAATTAAGAATATAGCCATTTTTTCAAACTCTTATCCCCAAACAAAAAAAAATTGCAACACAACTACAGAAATATTTTCTGTGTCAATCTTGAAAATGGCATTCCTTTCTCAAGAAGCCAATAATCAGGCAGTTAGAAAAATTGATATTAATATTTATGCATACAATGTTTATAGAATTTCAAAAGAAAATACTCTTCCATCCCCAGCCCTTAAAGGGAATATTTTCCGGGAAACATGAAGGTTTTGAACACATAACTTAAAAATTCCTTGAGGAGAATGTGGGTCATATTTACTGAATATTTAGCAAGTGTATGCATTTGCCAGATTCTGGATAATGCAATGGTGAGTAAAGTAGACATATTTCCTTGTAGAAAGCTCATAGTCTCGTGAAGCAGAATGATTAAACAACAGTTACCACGAATTATTTTGAGTGTCATGATGGGGAAAAAGCTGCATAGGGAAACAGTGCTATTGTGGGCAGCTTAATGGAGCTGCAGATGCCAGAGCCATAGAGGCTCCATTTGAACTGTGATATCGAAAGTTCATTAGCCACCTGTTCCAGTTTTGAAATGGTTCTTCTGATATCACCCACCTCATGTTTACATGTCATTGAAATATTATAATGCTTCAGGTTCCGCTATTGACCTCAAGATAAATGAATTTATTTTACATAGTAGCGAGTATCTTACCATTGTATTTATTCATTTAATTAGCCTTTATTGACCCAACTGTGTTAAGCATTTGGGAGAAAAAGAAACAAGCCCGAAGCTCAAAACTTAAAGCAGAATGATAGTGGTAATTACAATGTGACCCTAAGTATCATGATAAAAATGATTACAGGCTATACTTGGCACACAAGAAGCCAAGCCAACTGCTTGTGTGGACCTCAGCGTAGATGACCAGCAAACGCATTCCGAGGAAGGTGATGCCTGTCATAGGTTTTCACAAGCGTGCGTATCCTGCCCATAAGATGCTAACTAACAATTTTCAGAAGAGTATAATGAGAATTCCTCTGGGTTCTTTCCACCTCTATGACTTTGGGAAAAAACTAGCTGGGTCTCCTCATGGGTACCTGTAGTCCCAGCTACTCAGGAGGCTGAGGTAAAAGAGAATCGCTTGAGCCCAGGAGCTTGAGGTTGCTGTGAGCTGTGATAATGCCATGGCACTCTACCCAGGGTGACAGAGTAAGACTCTTATCTCAAAAAAAAAAAAATGTTCATAGGAATAATGATGAGGCATTTTTGGCCTTTTCTCCACAGGAAGGAGAAGTTGATTGCTGGCCACTCCCTTGCCCCAAGTTGAGCTGTGAGTACACAGCTGTCTCAGAAGGGGAGTGTTGTCCCCACTGTGTCAGCGACCCCTGCCTGGCTGACAACATCACCTATGACATCAGAAAGACTTGCCTGGACAGCTACGGTGTTTCGAGGCTCAGCGGCTCAGTGTGGACGATGACTGGATCTCCCTGCACGACCTGTAAATGCAAGGTAATTGTATGTCCTGGGGATATTGGGTTCACGAACAATTGCCAGGGAACCCTTGTAGGAAGTCCACTCCTGGTGTTTCTGAATGCACGGGAATTATGGTGGAAAAAGAGCCAGGCATTTAGTTCTCACATGGGGTAAATCTGTCTGAATGGGTCATGGTTGTGTACTTTGTATAAAGGCAAATTCCAAATGAACATGAAATAAGATAATCTCTCTTGACTTTAAACCACAGAATTGTAACAACTAACACCAGCCCTAATGATGTCTGATTTAAGCTATTTTGAGCAGCGTATTTAAAAAAATAAGAAAGAGTGAAGGGGAAGGAAGGTGAGAGGGAGAGAAGGAGGCAGGAGGAAAGAAGGAAGGAAGCAGGAAAGCAGACAGGCAGGGGAACTACCTTTTACCATCTTTAAAATTTTGTTGAGTTCTTTTATGAAACTGATCAATTTTTGCAAAAGAAAGTGCTCTGTGCAGTGTTTTGCTTTGTTTAATTATCAGAGTGCCTAAAGTGGTGACCTGCAGGTGTTGGTACAGAATTTGATTAACTGTGATTATTTTCCTGTCTTTTTGGAGAGGTTCCCATGAGACATCCTCCAATTTCTTTAAGATAAAAAACTGACCCCTCCCTCCCTTCAAAAACCATGAAGAGCTGTGACTATAGCATATTTGGGGCAATGGTTAGTCAGCATCCAATTCCTGCCAAAACATCTGTTTAAGATTCCCATGATTAAACACATTAAAGATATGAGTCTATGTGGTCCCATTAAACCCTGGCTCAGCTTCAGGCATTCCTGGAAGTTTCCCAACTTGCCTCTTTATGCTTTTGTAAATGTAGATTTCTTTTTCTTTTTCCTGGAATGTACCATATTAAGATGCAGCCCCAATTAGAAAAAGGATAATATCAGACATTATATAGCCAAGGTAGCATCTGATTGTTCAGCCCCAGAAAACTAAATAACCAGGAGATGTGGAGACCTGAGTATTTTATTTCTTTGATATCATGCCTGAGATTCATTAAAGACAATTATAAAGATATATTTACATTAATATAAAACATTGATTTCTAATAAAATTCCAAGAATGGATTCATCTAAATGTACACTATGCCTTTCATAGTCACCATGAGAGACTTTATATTCATTCCTACTTAATGTGCAACCATTTCTAGAACCCATCTTGGTTTTATCTTCAGGGTTTCAGAGCACATTCAATTAGTTGTTTAAATGGTAAATTGTCATCTTTCAGGGGTTTAGTTTTGGAAAGAATCTCATGTGGCATACATCCAGCAAATAGGTTATATGAAACCTTGGAAATCCCAGGGATGTGTTCCAAGCATGGATTCAACCCAGACAGAGCAAGAAACAACTCGCAGAACTCCAGCCTAAAGGACGCCGAAGGGTCTATCAGTCTTTCCTTTCCTTCTTTGATTTCTCTAGTATTTTTCTAAATGTTTCTAATCATTTTTTTCTGTCACATTCTCGGAGTTTGTTTCAAAATGCTGAAGGTCATTTTGAATATAAAAATTGCAGGTTAATGGATTTATATTTGTGTGTTGGTTGGCTAACACTTGTGTCTTTGATGTACAGAATGGGAGAGTCTGCTGTTCTGTGGATTTGGAGTGTCTTCAAAATAATTGAAGAATTTCAAATGGACTCATCAGGGGAGAAAAATGGACAAAATGACCATCCAACATGATGAAGAATAGGAGTGGGTGGTTTTGTTATTTTGGACTTTTTTTTTTTTTTTTTTAACCACAGACAAGTACCAAAGTCTCCATCTGAGGAAGGTGTTTGGGGTTGCCTTTTGGACCTACCACTTTGCTCATTCTTGCTAACCTAGTCTAGGTAACCAACAGTACAGTACACTTAAGTCTATGGTTGTTAAAAGATGTTCCCGTGTTGTAAATCATGTTTCCCTTCTCAGATCATTTGTAAATACATTTAAATGATCTCATGGTAAATGTTGAAGTATTGTTTGGTTTATTTTGTGTACTAACATCATAGAGACTGGCTCCTTTTATTTATATTTTTCTTGATTTTTGGATCAAGTTCTAAAAATAAAGTTGCCTGTTGTGATTCTGTCCCATCCACTGCATACTTAGTATTGAGGTCCTTATGAAATGTATTGATTAAAATATATGGAGTTCAAATACATCAAACTTATATTTCGAACTGTTGAACACACTTAGAAACCCTCTTATTTGACCTAAGCAACTAAAGGCAGTTATGATAAGAAGGGAAAGACCACAAAAAGAATTGAGTCATTCATTTAGAAAGGATTCTGCTTTCCTCTTGCAAAAAAGAAAATAAACAAATTCTTAACCCACAATTTAAAGACAGCAATGCCAATGACTTTCTTTTTAGCTTTAAAAGCAAAATTCTCCTTGCATTAGTTTTATATACTATTGAATAACTTGCAAAACACTTTCACAGTTATATATACACATTATCATCACAGTACGGTGACTAGTATTATCTTTACATTACAGAAGTGTGAATTAAGGAGTTCTGATCACCCAATTTGTTCAGAGCTACTTAATTTGTAGTATATTGGGACTGGTAACCAAGGCTTCTAATTCCTCTTTAGTGCTATTTTCTGCTAACCCATGTTGCTTCTCATATACGTGAAGGAGACACCTTTAACAAAACCTATTTGTATGCTCAGTAGTTATTTTAGAAAAGTGATTGTTCCACTTGAGCTACTTCCATATTTTTAAAAGTTGGCAATTAATGAGTTATACAGAAGGAATAAAATGTGTAAATGGCATTTTATCTGAGCTGTGAATTCAAGCTTAGGTTGTAGTTTTAGTTAAATTGCTTTTTAGTGGTTTGTGATACCTGAAGTTCCTGAATTCAACATTAGTCTGAATCAAGTTGGTCGACAGATTCTAGTTCACTCCCCAACACCTAAAAAAACCTAATTTATTAAGTCACTCATAACAACATTATTCAAATCTCAGCTATTAGAATTGTTAATTCAAAATTATAAGTTTATATCTTTATTACCCACTGGTTTTATCCAATGGAGATGATAATATTCATTAGCTTTTGTGAGAATGGAGTTCACATTGATTCACTAATCAATTTCATGTACTGATTTATGATCACAGCTATTTAAATGGTATATTTGACAAAATGATATAAGTGGTAAATTTGAAATATTTATTTTAATTTCTTAAGTGAATTCCTGGAGAAGAGCATTCGAAAATTATTTTTCAAAAATATGGCAATTTCATTAAAAATAAAACTTTTTAATTCTCATTGAATAAAACCAAGATATTTAGAAGGATCATTGATGATCGTATATGTTAGGGACTGTTAAACCATGATCCCATGTGTCAGATCTCGTTACTAACACTATGGAAGCAATGTGAGTGGAAGGATAAAGTTCTATTCTTTAACTAGGTACATATATATTAAACACAATTTTGCCTCATTCATTCCTTCTGGGGTGTATATGAATATATATTATGTTTATTATACATAAATTGTACATATATATTGATATGCGTTCTAAAGTATATATATGAAACATAAATCGACATCTTTGTAGACTTTCCCCTTCTCCTTTTCTTTGTATTATGGATACAATGGGCTATAGGTTATAGGTTAGGTTGTAAATTGAGCACAGTCTCCACTTTATGGCATCTAGCATAGTGCCTTCCATAGAGTGGATGTTTAAATCTTCCAAATATTTTCATGTGACTTGACATTCCTACAGATTCCACATTTAAGTATAAGTTGGTAGGCAGACATGTGGTGATATTGACCAAGAAGCACTTTGAGACCAAATTTGAAGCTGAATGTGGAAAAAGCACCTTTATTTTTTGAGGGCCCATGTACCATAGCCATTCCCATAATAGCAGTGGTAAAAGACAGGAAAAAAAAAAGAAAGATTATCACATTGAATTTGCAATCTAGGAAAGAGAAATGACCTCACTACAGAAACTTTAGAATAGACAGTTGACTGTTCTGATATGCTTAATTATAATAGAAATTTAATAGAACCCCCATTTCAGAGCCAAAAGAAATTTGGAACAAAATTCACAAAGCTGGAAAAGAATACTTCCTGAGAAAAGAAATATAATTAAGACTGTAGTGACAAGTAGAGCTCAATTATAACTCTTTGTAAAGCATCTTTTTATGTATGTTTCAAACTTAAATGTTTTCTAAATTCTCTCCATTTGGATACATCTAATATTCATAATTTTTTCCATAACATCAAAACATTTTCATAGGATGTTGGAAATAATATACTCTGTAGTGATTTTCAAACTTTCTTAAACATAAGACCTGTTTTTAAAAATGAAGATTTATTCAATGCTTCAGTGCAGATATTGGATAAAAGCAGAGCTCCTCTGATTAAAATGGGGGTTGGAGAACTAGAATCCCGTCACACAAGCCACCATGACTCACTGCTGAAAAAGCACCAACCTAGCTGCTAGTCTGCTACAATTAGGGAATCAGCACTCAGAGTGGGTAGCAGACTTCTGTGGAGTTCACAACTAATTGCTTATAGACCTGGAGCTACCACACATCCATGCTGTTTTCTAAATTGATGACGTTAAAAGACCATCATGGATAAGCTGTAGTATCTAGTGTTTTCTCTGTGGTCCATGTACCTCCTGGTTGTGATATGGCTTCATGAAAATTCTGATAATGGATTCTGTGAAACATTTAAATTAGAAGGCCAGAGAGCATATCTTGAGCCATTTACCCAATTACCCGATTTCATGCTTTGTAGAAAAATAACTGAGGAAAATGAAATTAGTTTATAAATGCAACTACTTCTTTTCTTAAGATTCTGTGGCTCATCAAGTACGGCGCCAGCCCCACATACCGAAGTTGGCAGGTTTAAACCTGGCCTCTGCCAAACTGCAAAAACAAAACAGAAAAATAGCCAGGCATTGTGGTGGGCGCCTGTAGTCCCAGCTACTTGGGAGGTTGAAGCAAGAGAATCACCTAAGCCCAGGAGTTGGAGGTTGCTGTGACCTGTGTGACACCACAGCCCTCTACCAAAGGGAATAAAAGTGAGAGTCTCTTTCTACAAAAAAAAAAAAAAGATTCACACACACACACAAATTCTTAGAATAGAATAAATTCTAGCATTGAGATTTCATTCTACAATTATATGTATGTGTGTATAGCATATATGAATATACATATATAGAGAGAGATCCTGCTTTCTATTTTTTTTTTATTCATTCAACCCTAATTATTTCATTTATTCTATGGCAGTGTGGCAGGCTCTCAAATACATAGATGAATAAGACAAAAAACTGGTCTATCTTTATGGCATGTATATATATAGCCTTATGTGTAAAAGACTGACAATAAACTAGCAAATAATTAACTAAAATATAGCAATATAACTACAGGCTATATTAGGATGAGGGAAAAAAGTGCATAGTGATAAATTGGAAAGGAAGTGGAGAAGACCACTTTATATAAAGTGGGACGTTCGTGAGACGTTCAAGGAAGACCTCTCCAAGGGGCTGATGGCCAAGCTGAGACCTAGACAATGAAAAAGAATCATATATGCAAAGTGCTACAGAAATACCTCTCAAAGTAAAATAAATATTCGCAAATACTGTGGGGTGGAAAGAGGCTTGGCGCAGTGAAGGTCATACATGGAGGTGAAGGGGAAAATGATGTAAGGGGAGGTTGGAAAGGGAGGCTGCAGCCAGATGCTGCAGGTCCCAGTCGGGAGAAGACCATAGTGGAATTTTCATTCTGAGATCAATGGGAAGTTATAGGATTAAGCATTTATCTACCCAAATTTGATCCACTAGCATTTACGCAATCTATTTTTTAAGTTGTCAATTAATTACCTTTTAGTAAATGTTATGAAACTCCTGTTATGCACCCAGGGAGAGAATATAAGAAAAACATTACCTTGTCCATTAGAACTTAAAGTTCTAACTGGGTTATCACAAAGCAATAAAGAAGGAAGATGTGTCATGTCCAGGAATAAATTCAAGGAATACTGATCAAACATTGAATCTGTATGTTGTCGCTGCAGTACCCTCATTGAATTTCTTTTCTCTTACCCATTGGAATCAAAATTAGCTGCAGAGGTCAAAACTCTGATGTCCTCTTGTACCATAGCTTCGAATGGGGGTTATGTCTGTTCGATTAGTCTGGAAATAATAACAACCACCAGTGCAACAATGCTAGACTGTAGTATTCAACTCTTCCAAGATTGTGCCCACTAAATAATACAAACCTTTTGAATAGAATTGATTTAGCTTACCAGGGAAAAAATGACATTTAACTAATTTTCAGCAACTTTTCAATAACTAGATTTCTTAAAATTTTTTTTAATAAAAGAAATTTATTATTGAAGAGGCAACTCTTTATTTTAGGAACTGAGTAGCTGGATATCAGGAATATTTGAACACACAGAAATTCACATTTACGTAGAAAAACTGGCAGTGAATCTGCTAATCTCATATGATTAGAATGCTCGACTTTAAAGGGGGAGATTCACACACTTTTATAACATTTTAGCATGGTTGATTTGAGACGATAATGAACAAAATGAAGATAAAGGCGGGAAATGGGAATGCTTTTAAATGCAAATTTAAAGCGTATTAATATGGTTCAAAACATCAAACACTAACTGCAGCCACTTGGGAAATTTGAAGACATTTTGAGGAAAATAGAACAAAAATCTAGGGTAGTGCGTGCCGTAGTCGTGAAAGATGAAATATTACCTTCAATCATGTTTGTAACAGAGCTGAGGTGACCGTATGTTCACATGCACTTTGGGGGAAAAGTTTTCTCAGGTAATTTAATAAATGAGATTTGAAAATGACATTCTAAATGAATGGGTCACTAAATAGAAATCAGAGTCACAGAGGTTTTAAAAGGATTTAAAGATACCAAAAGTTATAAGGCAAAATGTAGTGCAAAGAAGTCCCTGGAGTGGTGGGTGAGAAGCAACAGTGGCACAGCGAGACCTCAAAGGCCTTCACTGATTGTCGGGAAGTTACTGCCGGCTGATAATCTAGGTCTAGGATTCTCAAACATTTCAATTCTTCAAGAGTAGCCATACATTTTATTTTGAATGTGTGATGTTACATGTTCTAAATTTTTTATCTAAGTCTGCAAGAATAAATTTGGATCATACAAAACACATCCATGAGCTGATACGACCCCTGGGAGCCATCTGTTACAGACTTCTGATTTAGAGTCACCAGAAACTCTGGAATTATCTAAGACTCGTTTAAACTTTATAGGTCAGTAAATCAATTGCTTTTCTCCATACTCAAACTACATCTCTTCTTTCTTTCTTTCATTCACTACAGGCATATGGCATTGGTTGGTAGCTAACCCTAGGATTTCCTCAGTGTGTTCTGTATTTGCTTTTGCAAAATATGAATGTTTATGTTTCTACTGACTAGGTGAATTATACTAAAATCAGAATACTTGCATTGACCTCTGGAACATCAGTGTCCTACTTGTTAGAAGACATCTTCAGTCTTCTAAACATAAATATGTACACGATATTTATATCTACTTTCAAAAAAATAAAAAGGTATGTTTGTAGAATATGCTTATTCAAAACTTTTCAGATTGAAATGACTTAGCCTTTATCAGAAAAATTAATTGCTGAGATAAGAAATATGGATTAATTCATATAAGTGCTCTTATGGGAATGAAATGTTTTAGCTGCTTGGTGGGAGAACAAGACACTTGGACACAGGTCTTTGTTCCAACTTCCCTGTGATGTTCAACCAGATAGCGCAAAGCCTGCCGGGAAAGCCCAGGTAGGATGAGATGACAGAGCATGTGACCTGATAGCAGGGGCTGGACATGTCTTCAGCAGAGGTGAAGAAAGGAAACCAGAGAATGATTTCTTATTAACAACAGCATCTTCGTTGCTGCATTCCATCTGAGAAAGGAGTGCTTGCCATCCCCATCTTTATTCATCAGCTAAGAAAATTGCAGAGAATAAATATAGATAAAGCAGACCTACGATACTTTTTAATTGTAAATAAGAAGGGACTCCTATGTGATGAGGAGAGTATCAGAATAAAAACTAGTCTATGCTTCCTCTGGCTGCTGTAACATACTATCATATTCCCAGTGTTTAAAAACAACTTAAATTTATTCTCCCACAGTTCTGGAGGCCAGAAGTCTAAAATCAAGGTGTCAGGAGGACCATTCTCCATCTTGCAGCTCTGGGAGGGAATCCTTCCCTGAGCTCCTAGATTCAGATGTCTCCAGTTAATCCTTGGCTCGTGGCCACATCACTCCACTATCTGCCACTGTGCTCATATTGTCTTCTTCTCTGTGTTGTTATTGGATTTAGGGGCCACTCAATAATTCAGGATTATCTCCTCAAGATCCTTAATTATATCTGCAAAGACCCTTTTTCCAAACAAGGTAGCATCCACAGGTTCTGGGGATAGGATATGTGCATAAGTGTTAGCAGGCTGCAGAAAACCTAAAAAAAAAAAATCTTAAGTCCATTTTGTATTAAAGAGTTAGTTTTTCTTTCCTCTCTATACAAACCTCATTTGTATGCTAGAATAGATAAATGTCTGCAGAACTTTCACTCTCATACAGAGTAGATGCCTTTCTATCCAAAGTATATAAAAGATATATGTGAATAACTACTCTATTAAAAAATTTAATTTTTTTCTAGAGAAACTTGAAGGTCTCAAAGGATCAAAGCCCTAGATGGAGGTAATGAGGGAATTATAAAAATTAAGAAGTCATTGATGAAGTCCTTGCCACTTTATTTTACACAAGACATTTTGTTCACACAGAATATTCAGCATCCTTTCACAGCCCATGACTGACAGAGTGAAAAAATTTAGAAGTGAAAAGTTGAGTTCAATGCACCTTTTTCTTTCCAAAACAGACTTATGACCATACAACAGCAACAAAAAGTCACTCAGTTATTTATCTGGAATTTAAGTCAGATCTATAAAGCTTCGTCAATTCCCCTTTATAGTCAATTTCAGGTTTCTCTCACCTTGAACATATTCCAGAAAAAACTTGAAACTGATGCTCTTTTAGCCTGTGTGTGAGTGTGTGTCTCAAATTTCTTCTGATCTTTGCCCAGCAAGATCAGAACAAATCTCTATCGAATACTTGATGGCACTATGGCATATCAATCGTCATTTCTTGATTATACAATTAACATCAGTAACTTACAATCTCTATAGTTTATTATTTATATTTACTCAGCACTCCATTTCATTCCAAAATAATTTTGAAGAACTCGTTTGGGGAATTTCAAAGAAATGTAGTCATTTTGTATTCAGGAAGGAGACTCTCAGCTACAATTGAAGTGTAGACTTACTTTACACTTCAATTAATTATCCAATAAATGTTTAACGGGCAACTCACACAGGCTTTGTGTTCTTGGCACAGAGGGAAAAGGATTTCTGTACAACTACTGTACTGCCTGACAGAGACTGTACTAAGCATTGCACAACCATTGTCACGATTACAGCACTCTTGAAAGTCAGAAATAATAATCCACGTTTTACTGATGAGCGAATGAACAAATGACTTTGCTTTGTAATGCACAACTGTCGGCACAGGTTCTGTATTCTAATGCTTAATAGAGTTGCAAGGAATAAATGTAGAAAGATGAGAAACATTATAAACAAGGCAGCTTTTCTAGAAATAGAAGGCAGAGAACTGGAAGAGGTAGGTGGGAAAAGAGAAGGTACACAGAGAGAAGGGAGATGAGAACAGATCTTTTTAGGTCAGGGTGGGTGCTTTGTCCTGGGTTGCAGAAAATCTGACATCCATTCTGGTGCTGGTAGTACCACTGTTTTTACTATAATTCTCAGTAGGAATTTGCTATGTTGCCTTTGATGAAATAGTATGTGCCTGGCACATGCATGGCTAGAGAGGCCCTCTGTCCCCATGTTAATTTTCACTTTCACATTCTGGATGAGGTGGGTAATGACATTCAGCCGTCTGCAACCCTCTTGCCTCTTCTTTCTCGCAAACCTGTTGTGACTCTTCATTTGTTCTCAGGAGTAGGGTGGCATTGTGAGGTGTGAAAAGCGTCCAGCTGTCCAGTGCCTGGCAGAAGCTCGTTCATTAAGTACCTCTCCACTCTGGATCTAGATGGTTCAATCACACTGCTTTTCGGTGGAGACATTTATCTTTCTAGCCACTTTACATAGCAATCTTAGAAAATATGAGAAATCACTCTCACTCCACAGTGGACAAAACTAAAAATGTCCACTGTATAGAGGATGGAAAAGGATAAATTGTGAAAAAGACAAAATTTAAGAGTGGCCCTTAGGAACTACAATCAAGACAATAGGCCCAGCTGGCTTTTGTGAGCAGCCCACGTGATGTACCTCCAAAAGTGAGAAGTGGTGTGAAAGGGCTCGGAGAGAATCAAACAAGCCATGCATTTGGCTCAAGCTTTGGAGCACAAAAAGCAAAAGGAGATGGGATTTTTGGTGGAGGTCCTGAGATTTCCCCACTAAGCACCTGCACACATCTTCAAAGAACTTTCCTCAGTGTTAAAAAAACCTAACATTTGTCTATGGTTCATGCTTATGCTTTAAATCTTTTGTGAACGTTTATCTCTGCTAGACATTGAATAGTGATTTAACTGAACACCTATTTTAGTTACTGTTATGTGGGAACACTGGAGTGAACGCAGCAAGGTACAGAAAACAATTTTATAAGCATTGGAGGAAAGAAAGATCACTTCCAGCTAAAGGGACACAATGTTACAGCATTATAGGAGTAAAAACACATTAAAAAAAAAGCATCTCCAGAGGCTGAGCATCCATTTTGCTAATGGTTAAGAGAAAGCCTCGGGGAGGCGTTTTGAACCATCTCTGGGATCAGAGTGCTAGCGGTGATTGCTGCAGTGTCAGAGAACAGTTGAGGCCAGACTAGCCCAACGCTGATTCCTGAAGATCTGACAGCACAGAGAACAGTCAGTAGGATTGCGGGAAGTCAAAGGGAGATAAACAACTTCCATTGGTTGAGATTTGACTTTTTTCTGGTGCTGGGTTCAATGTCTTACACCCTGTTAATGTCAGAGGCATGTAATAGATTTAGAGCATGGAAATGAAGTCACATGACATCATTTTGGTGCCACAGGGAAGTATATGAATAAAGCCACTTATACTATAGAGACTAAAGGATGAAGTGGCAAGTGGAAGAAGAAAGAGAATTAACTGTGTCTAGAAAACACATGATAAAATAAAAGGAGCACAAACCTTGGAGCCAGACTCCAAGCTGGGATTGAATCCCAGTTAAATTATCTCTCATTGGGTCAATCGTGAACAAGCTACTGACTTGCTCAAATGTTGGTATACTTACTTATTAATTGTTTTTTAAAAATAAAGTGAATATTAGGGATTTTATAAGATTAAAAGACACTTTACAAAATAGATAAACCTCGTAGATAGGTAATGAATGGTACTTATTATCAGGAGAGATTTTTTTGCCTCCTTTTCCTCATGTTGACCCATATGATGCCCTGCTCTCTCTTGCCTTGCTCTATTAGGCAACTACATAAGTCGCTGGTTAGGGATTGGGTCACGCGCTTCTTTGGAGTTCAAAATATCTTAGTGGTATTGGTGTGACATCAAGTAAATCCACTGCTTTCCCTTTTTCCCCCTCCAGGATGAATGAGCAAGTTGAAGATATGAAAGTGCATGGAGGGGGCAGGTGGTTCTAAAAGGATAAAGAATTGCTAACCAGCTGGGTAAATCGTAAAATCCTTCTGCCCTTGGGTTCTGCTGTCAGGCTGTATGAACAAGTGGAATGATGATAAAGGGGTATATTATAGACATGCAGTTTCAAGTAAGCAGGTAATGATCAAAAATGATCACCTACTGCTCAAAGGACCAAAATCCAATGGTAAAGATCAGCTGGGTAATTTGAAGTCATTTGATCTGATAAATATTAGGCTACCGAAAAGGCTGGGTGTTGTTTCCCTTAGAAAACTTGCAAGAGAAGAAACATTTTACTTTGAAACACACATGCAGAGTTCCTTCTCTCTCTGCAGAGTTAGAAAATGCAGGGAATTTCTGAATAAACAATATACTTTGGGGTAGTTTTTAAATAATGACAACCTGATTAAAACATGAGAAAAGAACTTGAACACACGTCTTTCAGGAAGACATAAATATGGTCCACAGATATATGATAAGACAATCTCTAATCACCGAGGAAACACATATTAAAAACAATATGAGATTTCATCTCACACCTGTTAGGATGTTCATCACTGAAAGGACAAGGTATAAAAAGTGTTAGTAAGAGTATAGAGAGAAGGAGACCCTAGACTTTGTTGGTGGGGAAGTACATTGGTATTGTCTTTATGGAAAACAGCATGGCATTTCCTAAAAAATTAAAAACACAACTACTGTGCAATCCAGCAATTCCACTTCCCGGTATATAACCAAGGGAGATGAAATCACCACCTCAAAAACATCTGTGCTCAGATGTGTTCATGGTAACATTATTCACAATAGCCCAGATATGGCAACAACCTAAGTATCTGTCTACGCATCAATCAATAATGAAATGTAAGATACACACATACACACACACATTTAATGAAATATTATTCCTCCTAAAAAAGCTAGTATATCCTGTCATTTCCTATAATAGGAATGGATTATAGGTGAAATAAGCCAGATAAAGAAAGAAAAATATTGCATAATCTCATACGTGAGATCTGAAAAAAAAAAAAAAAAAGAAAATCACATATTTGAAGGTAGCGAATGAAGGACCAGAATACTGGATGGGGGGTCGAGAAACAGAGAGATGTAGAGCAAAGAATACAAAGTAGCAGACAGGTAAGGATGAACAAGTCTAACAGTCTGTAATGTTCAGCATGAGAACTATTGTTAATTAAACTGTATTGCATTAGAGATTTCTGTTAGAAAAGGAGCTTTTCTTGTCACCAAAAAATAGAACTGTGGGAGATAATACTTCACTAAAGTAGCCATTTTTCTGGCTATGTGTATCCCACATCATGTCATAAATCTTAAATATACACAATAAAATGTCTTAATTAAAAAGCATAAAAAGAGAAGATAAAATGAACATTTCAAATCATAGCGAAGACTTTGAGTAGATTGGCTCATATTTCCCCTACAAAGGTGACTTCACCAAGCCCACACTTGATTCCTACCGTGTGCTCAAGTTCATGAGGGCTGTCAAGTGGCCTTTTTTTGAGTTGTCCAATCAAGCCAAGTTAGCCAGTATTTACCGAGTGCCCTGAACTGAACTGTACTTCGTGGAGAGTTTAAAAATCAAAACTCAGGTGTTCCGAACAAAGCCTTGTTTAACGTGGTCTATGAGTGACTGAAACAGGTGAATCATTTTCTCCCCATCCAGATTCCAATACTCATTTGTCTTAAGGTGAAGAATAAACAAATGATTATTCTTTACATTCCCAGGAGAGGGCAGCATCAAGGATGCGATTAGGTGAAGTGCAAACATTATAATATTGTTTGTGGGGGGAGGAAGCAACTCATATGGTATTAGAACAGCAGGCATGAAATGCCACAATTATCCTTTCCAGATACAATTATGTAGATAATTTAGAATGAAACAATTTCGAACAAGAACAAATGCAATTATTTAAATTATTTAGACCAAAGGGGGAAAACCTTGTAAATTGAATCTCTGGGGCTAAATTCTTTGGTACACATGTTGACCTGGCTTAAGGTCAAAAGTATTTATTATGCACCCACTGTGTATCACTTAGGGAAGGAAAAGAATAAATTAATACTGGCTTTTGTTTTCAAGGAACATAAAATTTATAAAGGGTTATAGATAATGAATATAAAAACAATATGCTAAGAGTTGCAAGACAACCCTATGGGCATGAATTGAAAAGCAAACATTTAAAGGAAGACTGTAACATGCTCCAGGAGACGTGAACACCCTGGGAAACTTTATGGAGGAGTGATGTAATATGCAACCATAACTGACTTCATATTGATAAAGTGATGATGTGAAATGGGAGACAGGGAAAAATGCTAAGAAATAGTTTGAAGAGTAAGGCAGGGGCCAAGTTTTGGAGGGTTCTATACACCAAAATACAGAGCATTTAAATAATCACCAGGGAAAAGTATATTTTGAGAAACCAACTGTGAAGTTAAAAATAGGAAAAAAAAATTTCATTGCTTGTAATTTCCTGGCCCATTACCACCTGTCACAATGCTTTAAGAACTCTGAAATTGGCTTGGTGCCCATAGCACAGTGGTTGTGGCACCAGCCACCTACAATGAAGTTGGTGGGTTTGAATCCAGCCCGGGCCTGCCAAAGAACAATGACAGCTACAACCAAAAAATAGATGGGTGTTACGATGGGTGCCTATAGTCCCAGCTACTTGGGAGGCTGAGGCCCAGAATTGCTTAAGCTCAAGAGTTTGAGGTTGCTGTGAGGTGTGACGCCAAGGCACTCTATCGAGGGCAACATAGTGCTACTCTGTCTCAAAAAAAAAAAAAGAACCCTGAAATTTTGCATTATCCTTTGGAATAAAAGAGCCAGGAAGTCTACAGAGTGGTAAGTCAAACTCATTTGGGGAGCAATAAAGGGTAGGGAACATTGAACAAGTGATCCCGGAATAAGCATCAACCAGGAACCTGTCTGATTACAGTTCTTTACAATATGTCCTTTCTGCCTTGGCCTCTGTCTTCAAATCCTTGATTTTTTGGGGGTTTCAAAGGCAGTGAAGCCTAATAGAATGGTGTCAATGAAGTTAGAGGCTGTATCTTTAAAAAAGTGGAAGAACTGGAGGAAAAGCAGAGCAACGATTTGAAAATCCAAGGAAGGAATGAGTAGACCAGGTGCATACAATCTTCTTTCCAATGTTTTTTTCTAAATATAAAGAAAGAAGAGTGAACTTCGAGAGCTCATTGTATTCCTCAGACTGTCTCTGTGCAAAGGGAATGTGTTCATTTATTCTGCCTTTAATGTATCAATTTACGCATTCATTCATTTGTTCATTCTCTTATGGATTTTTCTATTCATTCACATCATTATTCATTTGCTTAACCATCTCTCCATCTATCCATTCAGTAGAGCTTTCTTAAGAAGATAACTTCGTCTGTTGATGGCTTAAAGAAATACCCTAACATGGTCAAGAAAATCCTATGTACCTAAGGCACTCAAACACTAAAGACTTAGAGGGCTTATTATAATTAATGTTTATTAATAACTTGCTAGGCATTGTCGATAACTTCCTTAATGTTTACAATAATCTATGACAATGTTCCTATTTTAAGCATTTTTTTTTAGTTGAGGAAAATGGATCTGAAAGAGTAATTTGCCTTTGGTTGTAGAATTCTGAAGAGGCAGAGCTGGGATTTGAACTTGCTAGAGGAGTTAAACTCCTACTCACCAACTCATGCATTTCCTCACCCCACATTAGAGAATCATTTTAAAATAAAGTTCCTTCCATCCACGTGGATTATCTTTCCACTAAATTCCCCTTTCTCTTTCCCTGCTTTTCAATCTCAACACTAAATGGTTCATTCTGGGCTCTAGTGAGGAGGGGGCAAGAAAAAAGCAGAAACTGTTGGCTCAAAGAGGGAACCGAATATGGGGGGTTGCTATCCTGTTGATGGAAGAGCTCTGAAACTAAACGGAAGGAGCCAAACCAGTGATGAGAAGCTCCTAGAAGCCTGGACAAGAAGGTACAGTTGCCAAAGCACAGACCCCAGAGGCAGGGCCGTGCAAGGTGGACACGCCCTAGCTAGAACAGGTACCACAAAGAGCAAATATTCTGGTGAGAGCCGGAGTCCCAGGGAAAGCACGATCACTGCTGGGGACATTGCTCAAGGCAGAGGGGCAGGAATTTCTACCCTCGCCCTTCCTCCCTTTAATCCAAATTACCCAGAAACTAGAATGAGAAGGGAGCTGAGAACATAAGAAGGAGGAGGACTGAAAAAGAATGTGAGAACAAACCATCAGAAGGTGGTTTGGCAAATGGCTAGTTCATCTTGGCAGCCCATTCACCTTTGTTTGGTTGATGATCTGTAATTCCATTTTCTATGTTTTGATTGATTTACAATCTAACTACAGATATTGTTCATGTATGGTAAAAATAAAGCAAGTATTTTTGGAGATATGGTTGGTGAAAAAGAATACAGATATATGTGCACTTCTGCCAAGAGATAGTCTCACCTTTTTCTTGGAAGACACCCAGTAACAGGTGGCATTGATGTAAGTTAGACATAAAAGAAATGATGTCTCTTAAAATTCATATGCTAAAATTCTGATCCTTACGGTGACAGAATGAGAAGAACAGGTCTTTCGCAAGGTCATTAGGCCATGAAAAGGGAGCCTTCATAAATTGGGCTAGTTTCCTAATAAAGTAGGCCTGAGGGAACTCAGCCCCTCTTACCAGGTGAGAACAAAGCAGGAAGGTGCTCTATCTATCTATGAGGCAACACGCTGTCCCCAGACACCGAATCTGCCCGTGCCTTCAGCTTGGATGCCTCCAGAGCTGTAAAAAAGAAATTGCCATTGTTTTGTTTATACGCCACACTTACATTGTTTATGGCTTTTTGTTACAACAACCTGAATAGACTAAGAGGTTACCTTTGTTGAAATGTACCTAAGGTTCTACACTGGCAGGCAATGAAGACAGCCAACCACAGACCTCCTACACTTGTGAGCCAAAAGAAAGTTTAAAGCTATTATTTAGGAAACAGCAAGAAAAATCGTAATATGTTTTTCTTTTAGCATCATTGAATAAGTGCTTCTGACCTGACGCTGTTCTACCTTTGCCTATTACTAATTACACTAATCAGATTTATGTTTTCCAGAGATGTCATCAAGCCACAAGCAATAAAGATGGTTCCAGTCCATGAACCCCTGTATCACTCTCCTCTGGAGAAACCCCAACTGCCCCCTTCTATCATTGCCCAATTCAGCAGGAAGCAGTTAGATCGAGTCTTCACCCCTTTTCCCTAACAACAGTTGGAGTTTCTACTCAGAGAGGGAGAATTGATGCAGGACAATTGGTGCCCTAGCCAGCTCAGCGGGGCTGGAGGACCTTCCGCCTCCTCCTTGGTAGTGTCGGTGGTGTGGCAGCCAGCTGAAGAGCCAGCGGGCTGGATGACAGGCAAGGAGGGGGACCTCCAACCTCCACCAGAGGCTCCCATTGCCAAAAAGCCTGGACAACTGCTGAGGAGACACCTGTGCCTTGGTGTCTCCTTCACTTCACACTTAGGACTAAATGTGGAACCCCCATCTCCTATGCCTAGGTCAATTTCTTGTGAATTTCCTAGGCCTCAATTCCATGAA